>CM068839.1:24520358-24572858 GCA_028554795.2 Sinohyriopsis cumingii
TACATACATACATACATACATGCATGCATGCATGCATGCATGCATGCATGCATGCATGCATGCATACATACATACATACATACATACATACATACATACATACATACTAGGGCCAGAAAATTTGAAATTTGATAACAAAGAAGACGTAAAGCAAACATTCAAGATTTCTCTGAACGATCAAGTGTAAGGGTTGCATCATGTGTCTATTGAAAACGAACATAGGTTATACAATACCTATGTGTACTCTCCTAATATCTTTATTTTTCTTATCATATTAGCTAACATCTCTGCAGACAGGATCAAAATATATGTGGAGAGTGGATCCCACTGTTTACACCCTCTTTCCATACCAACCCAATTAGAGACTTGACCAGTATTAAGAAGAGGATTCGTAGTACCGATACAATTATTTTACTCAATTATTTCTCCAATTGTTCAAAACTGAAGAAAAAATTTATAACTTTATCAATAAAGAGCATGCCAATAATTCAATTAAAAGTAGCTGTCCATGAATATTGTGTTTCATTGAATTAAACAATAGGATCTATATGTTTCTTATTTTCACTCGAATGTATGGTCATTGTAAAAGCCCTGTTTGGGCTTATTGTATAATTGTGGGAAACTCTTTTGTAGTGGTCATATTTGAAGACAAGCAGAACAATTCTACATGATGCATTTAGAAGCAAAATTGATGTCCAGTTAATAATACACTGCCTATGTTTATCTACTTTCTGTATACATATACTAACTTATTCTTCCTTCTTGGAAGATATTTCAACAGGTTCAAACCAAAATTTAAGAGCCCATGTTGATCTGTCCTATATCATTCGCAGAAATGTTCGAAAATTATGTGGTGATCCTGTTTTTTTTTTCATTAGGCAATTTGTAAAATATTTGCAGCTTTGTATATAGTATAGGACCAATTACGATGTGTTTATGTAAGTCATTTAGTCTAGAAATGTAATTAAGTACCATATATTCTCCCTTATAAGTCGTCAAACAGCAAACAGCAAAGAACCTGATATGCCGTAGCATAATGCTCCTGTAGATCAGAGTCTATGTTATTTATTTTTCTGATTAATATTAAACAAAGTGCACAGACCAGATCTGCCCGCGCATTATGCGACGGCAGATATGGGTCTGTGTACTTTGCAGTTGCACTCGTCTTATAAGCAAGTGCATACGGTAGCGTTTCATTGTCGGCAGGATTGATTTTACGCAATTCATATAAATAACTTTCATTAATTCAAAATGTATTTATGACTGCATGTAACAGAACGATTGCGTTTAACAATAAAGGTCATCATTTTATTTGCGTAATTTCTATTAAGGAACTAATAAAAGTAATTTGATTACTTTCTTCCTTTAATCTGTATAGCTGTAGACCTAACCTGCACACCATCCATCTTTTTGTTTGTAATATCTTCTCTTTCTATTTTTACCCTCCAGCTTTTATAGGTTTATTCGCATCGCTTATTTGCTTTAAATTGCTTATATCTCCAATTATTTTATTTTCCTGTCAATACTTTTTTATTCTTAAGAAAATTAAATACATATTTCCTTTTTAATGACATCCCCAATCTGTGTAGCAACATTTATTGACTGTGATATACGTTTGTAGACAGTCTATTATACTATTTTTATTATGGTTTTGCTGAGACTATAACAAACCTGTATATAGCTGATTTTGTAAATAAAACATGCACGCTGATGGTGTTTAACAGTGACGTATATTATATAAAAACAAGAATACTACTTATACAGTTGATGGTGAATCTGTTATAACGACCAATTCTGAGGTGTGTCACAGCAGAGAAAGATCCAAGACAGATACAAAAATTACATGCTGTTGTTTAAAGAAATAAGAAACAGATATTTAGAAGCAAAGAGTAGACAAGGTCCAGTGATGATAATAAGAAACAAACATTTAGAAGCAAGGAGTAGAATAGGTAAAGTGATACCGCTAAGAAACGGTCAGTTAGAAGCAATGAGTAGACAAGATCCAGTGATAGCATTAAGAAATGGACATTTAGAAGCAAGGAGTAGACAATGTCCAGTGATTTCATTAGGAAATAGAAGGTGCAGCAATAACTAAACAAAACAAAGGTAAACACCTATGAAGTAACCCAAAAAGAGACCAGATGATGATTCCACCTTTGCTACACCCATGCAAATAATGTAAGTATCAGATGTGTAGACATCAAATTAAAAGGCAAAGGAAGGTAATACAAGTTAATACATGCACTACCATACGATGTATTGTACTAGTGCATAAGTATTTCAATTTAAATATATTATTATATAATATGTTTAAAAATTAACACAATCTGAAAAAGGCAATACCATAATATTATGTGGCACAATGAAACCTATTTTCTTAGTTCTTCTCAATTTAGTGCGCATATACAACGATGTAGTTATCGAATAACAAGAGAAATGTAGAAGTAGACGGATTTTGATTCACATGGAATTGACGAATACTATTTTGGCCTAACTCTTTATTCCGGAACACCAGCTTATTTATGGATCCAAACATTCCATGCAGTAGCTGTAATTTATTAATCAGTTGTTTTGTGTATCTTTATTTGCGTTTAATTTGTTTTCTTGATTATGTATTGCAATGGTCATTTGGTAAACAACATATTAAATATCTAATATTGTCAATAACTGTGGGTTTTTACTTTAAGATAATGTCGTTTTGCTTGTAAAAATGTTTACGGGAACTGAATTAAGCACTTGGTTTTCCCCTTAGTAAAATCTGGTCTGCCTGATGTTTGTCATATTCTGTGATTACATTTCAAAGACCTGCCCTTGTTTGCAACTCTGAATGTTCTGGAAATGAACGTTTGACCCTCATCTTAGTTCTCTAATTGAGTGTTAGGTTTTATATAAAGTTGTTAAAATCAGAATTACTCATTCTATATCTTAATATCAGTCTTTGTGGAATCAATTTGTGTTCAGTTATTAATTGAGATGATTTATTTGTTCAAATTATTAACAAGATATACAAAGTGCTGTTTGGCTTTAGGACTACATTGATATTTTTTTAATTATTGTGAATTCGTTCAAGGACATTCTGGATTATATCATTCTGATACATCAAGATTGTCGGTACATTAACACTTTTGTAATAGACCTGGGGCTCTAAAGCCTTAATATGATGGATGGGGAGGGTGGTTTTTTATGTCATAAATTTAGCATGTTGTTCGTGTCAATGAATATATATATATATATATATATATATATATATATATATATATATATATATATATATATATATATATATATATATATATATATATATATATATATATATATATTGCTGAAAGAATGACTTTGAACATTGTAGTGTATTATAAATGTACAGATCGCGACTTACCTTGATATCTGTATTAAATCGTTCATGTTGTATGTCAAGTGTGATCGCCGGTCATGTAGTAACAAATGTCATAGAGTTCAACCTCGCACATTGTAGAATGCTCACAAAATCTTCTGTAATCTGTTTTTTGTATGACTTTGTAACACTCAGAAATATGTGTATCACACTTAAATTCCCGTCGAAATCATCACAAGAATAGCACTAAGCTCGATGACTCCAACAGCTGACATCACGAAAATACGCCTCCAGGCAAGATGGCCGACGCATGATCACACGAACAGCTCCACACAGTACATTTGTCAAGTCCACATTTTGATTCAGTTTCACTTGCACATTGTAAATGCTGGCCTTCTTTTATACAAGTATAAGTGGATTTTGAATATTCAATAGTGTATTCTTCATTTTTATGCTGGTCAATATATTTTCAATGTTATCAGAGTTCATTGGTAGTTGTGTACTCTTCACCCTAGCTTAGTAGTCTTGGTTACCACTTCAAGTACGTTGACGTTTGACGGGCACGACATAATACATTATGTTTATTTTATATATATATATATTTGCTAATGACAGTATAAACGGACAAGTGATAGTAGTTAAATTGTACATTAGCCCTTAGTTTGTGTCCTGGTTGTAGAGTATCTTCTGTTCGGCACCATCGGACCTGTTCGGCGTCCCAGACAAGCATTGATTAGTTAAATTTAAGTCACATGACTATTTTCCGAAGAGTATCAATAGGTGGTAATTCTAAATGTATTATTACATTTACACAAGTTAGCCCATACCCACCCACCCCATCTGTTACACATTTAAGGCTACTGTCACATCAGCACATCCAAGATTGGAATAACACCACTGAACACGCTATATGTTTGGACCTGTGATACAATTTGTTGGACTACTTGGGATATAACTGATAATACTGTACTTACCTTTTAAATTTTCATTTTGTATTTTAGGGAAATAAATTATTTGTCGAACTTTGCAAAAACTGTTTTGTTTTACCATATTTGTTTTACTTAGTTCGAGACTACATGTACTGAGTCGTAACACAACACTAAAACAATATAGTCTACCTTAGGATTGATTATGTCCGTTGAGTCACCCGCATTTTCTGCATATACACATGAAGCGTGGATTTTTAGTAGAGAATACATTTTATGTTGCCGCTAATGAATTGAAAAAGTATTGTATGATGGAAATTCTTTCAAACGCTTAAAAATAGCCTTAATTATTTCAGCTAATAGAATAAAATCGTTACTTCGGACAAGAACCAAACAGAACGAGAGTGAAATATTTCATGATGAATGAAATCAATCCAGATGAACAATTGTTCTCTTCTTTCGTGCCTATAATTGATTACAAATTTGAAGGCCTGTGCTAAGATCAACGAACGGAACTTATGTTGACGATGTCTCACCTGCTTCACGTGTAACAATGCATGATCCAAAGTGTTGCCATAGCCAGTTAATCACAAGAAGGTAATGACAAACACAATTTACTCATTATTATATATTTATCTATATTATCTACAATATAATAAAGAGAGAGAGATGGGGAAGGAGGAGGGAAAGAGAGGTAGACACTTCTGCATTAAATGGACATCATGTCATTGGATACAGCACTTAATAGTCGTTTATTTCCACAGAAAATTAACGTACAAGCATCTCCAGATCATCATGCTGTTTGTGTCTGGGTCACCCAGTAAGGCGTCACGTGACCCCATTGCTCGCAGTCACTATTTATACTTCTCTGCTCGGCTTTTAAATGCAATATTTGCCCTGTTTACGTTGAATACAATCCTAATTTCACGAATTTTGGACCTTTTAAATAAGATAGAGGACACAAATTGAGTGTAGGATTTAAGGTAATTTATAAAACAAATACTCATTTTAGTTTCGCCCCTACTTTTACTGTTAACTTTAGCAATGCAAATTTGCACAAATCAGTTCTGAGTCGATCCTGTAAAGTATCTGACGAATATGCACAAACAATATAAATCCATGTCTGACAGGAAATCGATGTCTGTGGAGAAACTATTATCAATTTATTTTAAGCAAATCATTTCTTAGTTTTATGTGGATCACAAATTTTACTAAAAAAAACTACATACTTTGTTATTTTATATGCGATAATGCAACTTATGTTCAAAGGGACGTGATTGATGGGGAATATCCCAAAAAGTATACAGTTTATTGGTGCATAATGTTTCAGTTATGTTCTTGCTAACATCTGAAAGACATATATGAGTCCCTAAAAAGTCTCCACAATGAATGAAGTTATTGGGAAGGTCATGTACTATCTCCCCGCCTAAAACTTGTGTATGTTGAAATGAGAAGAAGAAAATAAAATTGAACAACTGCCAGTAGTCTTTATAATTTTATTGAGTTCTCCTGCCATTGTATTCTTATATTAGTTTACATTAACTCAGACTACTAAACTGCGATGAAATGGTCTGCACCAGAAAACCCAGATGATCACAGGCACAATATATGTAAGGGATCACCCTGGCACTTTGTATCCTTTCTGTTAGAGAACATCAGTTATTGCCCACTGTATGCAACAACAGCGGTATCAGCTGTAAAACTCTTCTTAAGTAGGCCATTCGTTAGAGCTTATCTAGGGAGTCATTAACTGTGCTACGTTCCATATATATTCTTTTCACAAAGTAAAAAAAAAATCCTTACTGTCTCTAATAAAGGATATGATTTATTATTTAGTAAAAGGATTCTTTCTTTACCTTTTTTTTAATAAACTTGCAATTAGAACCCCTGAATAACATAAATCAATCAGCCATTTCCTAATTGCATTTATCCCTTTGATTCATTTATCTGGGACATATGCTGACGCACAATTATATTCTAACACGATATCAGTACACGTCATCAACACCAACTGACAACATCGGGAACGTCATTCATTATATTGTCTTGACTAATTTGGAAAGGTATATTATATTATTGTTTCGGTAGATAAATATATTTGTTCCAAATAGTTGCCTCGCAAAGGAGTAATGTTTAGTTCAGCCTTCTCTTTTGACTGCGTTTTCAGGGGATATAATTACCGTTTTTGTTATTGATATCCAAATATGTAATGAGCCGGACAAGGAAAAATCCAGTAGCTATATACTTTGATGGAGATGTCATTACAGACATTTCTGATTGTATTTTGTTCACTTAGTACTTTGTTTATATTGGTCTTCAGATGTAAATATAAATGGGGATGTACAATGGTATGCATAGCATTGCCCTGTATGATTGATATACCAGGAAGTGTAAGTTTTCATTAAAAGGAAACGAAACTTGTCGAGCTTCTTTTCACAGAGTTTGCCCGTGGCTTGCGCCAATGGTCCCGAGAGAAAGAGAGAGGGGGAAGGGGACGGTACGAGTTAGTGAGGCACTGTGGTAAAACTGATATGCTGAACAAACCAATCAACAGGCAGACAGACAGAGAGGGTGGGATTAGGATTTTGGGAGACATGATAATATTTTTTTTTAAATTTTCTATCCTGGTGCTTTTCTGTCGGTCGGTTAGACTCTAGTGTGACCAATGACGATAGAGAGAGTGAGACTTTTCGACATTTTAATATTTAAAAACTATCTGTTTTAGAACTTTATTTTTAGGTTTTTTTTATAAAAAAAAACAAACTTTAATCAGATTACAGTACGTATGTAATCCTAATGAGGAAATTTACTGTACAATCTCGAGAAACTGTTGAAATCTTTGTATCTGTTGTAATGTGAGCAATGCATTAAATGCCATGTAAAGTGTACACATCCCAATACGACGAACCAGTTTCTTGTTGGGTACTTGATGATATAAGTTCATGATCAAGAGTTTAATCTATTTAAGATTCTTTTTGCTGTCACTTCCAGATTTTCACGTAATTTTGTAAAGTATGGATGACAGAAGGTAAGATAATAAAAAAGGGAATGCAGTGGGAATTTCGATGGAATTCTGTAATTCGTTTAGTAGAAGATAACTATTAAAATTGTCCTGTTTTATTTCTTAATTCAATTATCTTTAATAAGTGGAAATTCATCACTGATTTAAAGAGTATGGAATCAGTAGCCTACTTTTGAAACCATAATTATATATGCGTATTAATACGCCATGGGCGGATCACCATTTGTTATACCAACATTATTGGTATATGAAATTGCTTTATGGCAACACCTTAAACTTCATTTTATGTTTAATGAATATATTTCTAGGCTATTGTTTTCATCTTGGTTAACTACGGTAACGTTTGCGATATCGTGAGCGTGGAATGATATTATCTGCAGCTGAACCTTATGCCTAACATTTCGTTCATTGCAAGAAACTGTATTATTGACCACATAAGTAATCATTGGAGTATATTGGCCTAGTGACTCACTATAGTCGTCGCCGTAACGAACGAAGTAAAGTGTACACAATGTAACGTTGACCCTCCCATTTTATCAAGTATATAGGACTGTAAATTAGTTGGTCTACTTCCAGTTTGAAAATGTAATATACGAGTGGAGAAAATTCCATCATATACAAGCAAATTTTAATTTGTATTCCAAATTCTAGCTCTATATCTGAATGGATATTGAAGCTACACGACGTACCAATACCCTCCTCATAGCTTTTATTTGCGAGATTCACACAAGGAAAATATATAGCAAAGTTCCCAGCAACCTCATTTCATCCTCATTTCATAAGATCTATTAAATCTGACACAGACAGACAGACAGGCAGACAGGCAGACATAAAAAGGGATAGAGGAGGCAGAGAACTTTGCTTAAGATATATTCACACCTCACCTGCCACAAACCCGCGTTTAGAACTTTGCCTGAAACACACAAGATAGCACACAGTGGCCATCAGATGAGACAACATTTGCAACGCAAGCTATATGAAATAAAATCAGAAATAAGAGTGAAGTCAATTGCTAAGTTCTCTCTTTATAAACAATGATGTGGTGCCAAAGCGCATGTTTCTCATACCCACTACGTGACATTTAGTAAATATCCCACATTGTAAATAAACCCACCTGACCAGCACATTCAGTGGGAAACAACTGAAATCTTTTAAGAACCGACCTGATAGACTTATCAAATGGGAAACAATCCCAAACGCGTAAATAGGTTTTATTATCATAAAACTTTGCAACATCTATTTTTATATCCTAGGCAAACTAGATGCTTTCTTAATATCTTAAAATCGAATCGATAACTTGTGCATAATTAGCTATGTAATAACTTCGTTATTGCTATAAATTACAGCCGTGAACAAAAGTTGTAAAAATAGAGTTATACATAACAATAAATAATTAATTCTCGTGAATCAAGCCATATTCCACACGACCAAAGGATCGAACGAGGTTTATAAAGATAAGAACTGTTTGTTTGTGTGTGTGAAGAGTGAACTGTTGCTTTGTTCAATACACAATTGAACATGGAAAAAATCGATAACTGCCGACTAGAACAATCTCACAAGCTACTTGTGTGACACATTTCCAAAATCCTAGATACTATGGCGTATTGTGAATGGAAAATATGGCATTCCTCGTGTTATAAGATGCTATAAGGTAGCACAGTGGTTAACGTAGCAGACTCGCCGGTAACAAAAATGCAGGTTCATATACTTCCATCAGATCCGGTTTGGCTATTGTAAGGCACTTTGCTGGAATTGTCTCAGAACTAAATAAACTACTTTTGTTCATGTGCCATTAAACAAACAAAAAACCAACACATACCTCAACCCATATTAGGTTACTCGTTAGAATACAACATACATCCTTCTCTTGATGGTGATATTACTCACACAATCACAAGAAATCGTAAGTACGTATTTACAATTTCTTTCACAAACGGGTAAATCCATTAAACACACACACACACACACACACACACACAGCTACCCACCCGCTGAACTACATTTTCTCTGAGACATAATTCGAGACAGCTGCAACTATATTTCAACAGTACAGGTAAAACTACTATGTTAATATTCATATGTATTCACGAGACAACTTAAAATTCAAACGATAAGTAGACTGCAGGTACTAGTTTCTTTACAATAAACAAACAAGAAATTGTAATGCGAGTATACCTTGGTCAAATTTAAGTGTGTTCTCTATAGCTTTTATTTAACATACTATGATGAATTAAATTAATTGCATCAACTGATAGCAGCATATGTACTTTAGAGGTATTTTGAAACTAGTTAAAGCGATTCGAAACTCAAATAAAGGTCCAAATAATCTGTTTATGTTACAAAAGATTAGACATTTCAATGCTCTAAACTAACTACAGGAACCACTTCCAATTCCAGATGATTAATAATAATCGTAATTCGCGGAATCAAGAAGATATAGGTCAGATACTATAATGACTGACTAATAATTCGCCCATCCTTACTCCCTCGTACCATTGAAAATACCCTCTTTCAATAAACCCGATAATTTCTTATGATTCATGAATCTATTATGGTATGGGCGATATAAATGTATATATCGTTCAATATATAAACGATTTAAAAATGCAACATATATTGATTGAATGTAATATCTCTCTCTCTCTCTCTCATAAAGTTAATATCGTAGTTAACATTGTATTTTCTTAATTAAATTAATTAAGTGGTATTTGGAATTGTATAATAGTCTTTTATTTATAATTGCTTTCGAAGAGATATTTATCCAGCCGTTTTCCTTTAAGTGTAATTTACTTCTAATACCTGCCTTGGCGTATATTGGCCTACGAAAGAAAAGACAACATACGACACGGTCTCCGTCTCTTTCTGTTTCTCTCTCTGTCTTTATGCTGAAATTAGTATAGGACGTTTTGCAGAGATCCAATGTACCGAATATCGACAAACGAGGTTGTTATAAATTTGAATGCAATAATTCCAAGCTGTGCGATTTTCTATCTATTCAGACATAGTGCAAATCGTGAAAACATGCCGAAATTGTATTAAAAAAGGCCACTATAGTTCCAGCGATACGCAAACTGTGATATATGAGATGTATTGTTTCAACTGCAAAAAGACAATATATTGAGGAAACCGAAATAAATTTACGCGATAAGATGGACGGGCACTTTCTTGGACAGACGATTCAAAAGAAAAAAAAATATGTATCTAAACATTCTGTACAAACTCTAGTAAAGATGATTTGAGAGTCAGCGGCTTTGATCACATCTGCTGGTCACAAGCCGATATAAAAAAGAAAAAAGGCAGATCGTCTGGTACACTGTAAACAATTTCAGAGATTGGCAGAAGATACGGTTTTCGTGCGCTTTAAGAGAGTAGCATTTGCATGGTGACTCAGTTCCAATTCTGCAATCCGCTGCTGGTGAAAGAAAGACCAGAATTTAGCTAAGATAAGTTTTTGTGTGCTTTAATGAAGCAAACACGTTTAAAATATTTAAAATATTTTGGTAACGCTCTCGTAAAGTTATGCAATAAACAAATTAAGAGTTTTAAAATGACAAAAAAATGTTCCCTAGTCATGTAGGTATGCTCATTTGTGATCATGAGTAAAAGCTGCAGACGAATACAAGCAAAGCAGAAGCGTGATTTGGCATGCTTCGCTAGTTAGAGCGCTTAAAACTTCAGCATATTATTTCAAGAAAGATAAATTTTAAATTCTTGCGCAACGTTTTGATTATAGGGTTATCCGTTTGCAACATTACGGGCTAGAATGTAAAGACAACTTGAAAAATAAAGAACTTGAGAAAAACGCTGCATTGTTGATACCAACATCAAATCTTCAATAAGCTCCTTGTCACGTTGTGTGAGAAAATCTTTGATAACAATTCTCGCTCATGTCTATAAATGTATTCTGAGAGAATTCGCAATTCAGAGTACTTTGGGTAATGTCAATACGTGTTATATAATATTATGACTTGAGACCGATTCTGAAACAAAGAAAATACATGTAAGAGAATTAGCAATTACGTTAACTTCAAAATGCAAATACTTCCTTTGACGATCTTGCCGCGGGGCGAGAAACTCTGTTGTTGCCAATTAGAAGTGATACCACCGGTCGGCCTAAGCTTGAAGGCCGGAAACCCGACATTGTAACGTCTCAGTGATACCACCGCAGACCGTTTTCAAAGAGACCACTTGTATCCAATCAGATCTAAGATAATCGAATGGTTTCTCATAAAGCCAGACATTATTCTGTTTAATCTATTGTGAAACAGTCAGTGAAAGTCTGGACATTGGCGAGAGCAGATCATAGGGAAAATGGAAAGACTAGACTGCGCTCCGAGTTTTGACGTTTTGCGCTTGTTAAAAAGGGTGGGAAGTTAGTTCTAGGAACTTCGGACGAGATTGGAACGAAGGCTTCTGAGATAAAATATCTTAGCCCGAATAAGTCTCACTTCCTAACTAGGTGTCATAAGATTTATACGTTATTATGTGCATTTAATTTAGCAGTAATTTAATCCTCCATGCATGTGGTTGTTAGGATAAAATCGAAGTGGATTGTCTAATCTGCTACGATGTTGCATCATGTTGCAGAACTGGTTTTAATAGTGAGTAGTTAGACCTTGTACTTGTTTGGTTTTGAATATATAGTTGTGGATTGTGCAGAGTTAGGCTTTGTTGGCCTTGTGCATGCATAATTAGGCGTTCATATTTGTGTGTCTTTTACAGTTTGTAAGGTAAAATATTCGTAGGAATATGGTTGATGTTGATAGTTTACTATACAGATAAATAGGGATGTATCAGAAGTCGAGATAATATCGTTATATTTATAGCCTTTATTACAAAACGAGCCTGTATGGAATATTTTGATGTGAGTGAATGATCTAATGATTTAATTGTCATTATGCTGATAACAGATCTGTCAGTGTGTGTTAATTATCATGTGTTAGAACAAGGAGGAACCGTTTTTTCTAAACCACATGAAGCTTTCCGGATGCAATTGGACGCCACCTGAAGATTAGAGAGGAGAGCCGGGAAACGGAAACGAGGGTACCGGAAGTACCGACAAGGGGGGCCGAGAGAATGGAAAGAGGGTACTGGAATTGCCGAAAAGGAGAGCAGGGAAAGCAATACAAGGCGGAAGTTACAGATGAGTAACATAGAAGGGACACGGGAAGGAAACCCTCTCACCTTTAATTTCTCAGGATGAAATAATTGGCAATTTGGATAGTCTGTGGATTGATTGGAAGAAATTACATTGAAAATTGTTCTGTAATTGCGGAATACTGTGATGTAGTTTATTAAATTGTTATGCCTTTCGCCTTAATTTTATATTTTAACAACTAGACTGTCGTCTTTGCTGATTTAACCTTTATATTGTCCGCCCTTCTCCTGAGTTTGTAACAATTCCGTAGGGGGCAAGTGATACTCATCAGAAAGGAAAGTTTGTTTGAATTTTGTTTCAGTGCTGGTAAAGGTAAATATACACAACTATTAAAACAAGAAAACATGTTTACATATAATTTCGTTTCTATATACCGTCTATACTTGCTTATAAGTCGAGTCAAACTGGTCTACTGATTACTGCTAGCAAACTGCACATACTGAGGTCTTCCGGCGTATGATGCCACAGCAGATCTGGGTCTGTGAATTTTACAGTTGGCTATGTCTATAAGCCAGTAAATACTGTAAGTGACTGTGTCTGTATTCCATTCGTGTTGTCACGGAAAGGAAGTAAATGCACTGAAAATCATTAATTTGGATAGTATTGCATTTATCAGTTATTTGTAAGCGTCATTGCAAGCGAATTATGAGTTCTATACTGTTTTACGTATTCGCTGTTTAAATGTGTTGTCAAATAAAGCAAACGAAAGTCGCTTTGGTTGGACATTGTCGTTTCACCCCGAACAACAAGACTCCAAAAAGTCAATAATCAACGCAGCCACTTTCCCTTAGACTTCAAATCCTTTAATCTGTGTAAACAAAAGTGTGTACCGTTGTTAGAATTTTTCTGCAAGTTACCTTACTCGCATTCTTTATATGAAACTCATGCAAGGGTGTGATTCTCATTATGCTCTCTCTCTCTCTCTCTCTCTCTCGTTTCGTTTTCAGGACGTTACCATGTTCTATCCGAACAACACAACAACCTTTACACGAAAATATTTTCTTACACAGAATTCTGTTTCACCATTCGCTGTCTGAATAATCAGTCAAGTAACAGAACAATGCATCCTATAACAACTTTAAAGTACACTAAAGCCTATCTTGCTCAAAATTATGACCTTATTTGACTATGTACTAATGTCTCGCTGCCTTTTTGCACCAGTAGCACATTGCAGAATTTCGAAAGAGTTGCATGTGAAATTGAATCTGACAATCAATTTACATTTCGACTGTAAAATTAAGCCAATACAAGTCATTAGATTTGCCTTTGGTTTTCTTTCCATAATGTTAAATGTCTACAGAGAGTGATATTGTTCCTCATTGTTTCGCTCCCATTGGTGACCATCAATTCCCAAACAGGGCTCTACCAACCCCATTCTATTATATTCCCATCGGTTCACCATAGTGACATTAATATTGATAAAACTGTAAAATCTCTGTACTCCGTAATGTTAAAATAAACTTATACAGAACCTATATATTATTTCATTATTTCTGTTTTCTCTGTTGTATTTCTTTCTTCTCAAAGTTTTAAAACTTACTGTAAAAAGGATAGAGAAAGAAATAAAACCTCTTCTTTCGCTTTATGGGCAGGAAGGATGCAATCGCTTTATACTGGATGAGTATCAAGTGAAGCAACCAAGTGTTTTGCCCTCTCAATAAATTTGTCAAATAAAAGAACAATGTATGTTGTTACTGTTTTGTAGATTGATCGTATCTTC
Organism: Sinohyriopsis cumingii; assembly: GCA_028554795.2. Classification (NCBI taxonomy): domain Eukaryota; kingdom Metazoa; phylum Mollusca; class Bivalvia; order Unionida; family Unionidae; genus Sinohyriopsis; species Sinohyriopsis cumingii. The sequence continues at coordinate 24,534,519 of CM068839.1, forward strand.
AAATCAAGGATATATGGTGTATTCAGCCTAACTTGCGTTCCTCAAATAGGCCAAAATATAAAAGGTCTACAGAAGAAAAATATTTGGTACTTTTTCAAATCCATTTACTTTACAGAAAATTCACTGAATAAGCTGGATAACGTTTGCGACAGGTAAATTAATACAAACCCATTTAATCTTACATGGCTGATATAGCGTTCGATACAGATGTTCAATCTGTAATTCCGTATCGCACATCAAACAGTTTTCGTATGGCACACTCAACCTGGAACTACTTTATAAGATAAACTATTAGATATTAGTCCACTTATAAAATAGTTGTAATTATTTATTGATATGCATTTTAAATTATTTAAAAGTGCACACACCGTTTGTAATTTTAAGAAATGCAGTTATGTTTGGTGAAAATGGGAATTTTGGCACTGGGAATAATGGGGTGTACCGCAAGTAGGGAAGGGCAGTTTAGGTGCTTTTCACGGTATCTAGACTGAGAAATTAGAGTTCGTTAAGGAAGACAACAATTTCTTGGATAGAATGTTTGACAATGAGTTTTCAGATGAGGCTGGTGTGCAAAGTGACAATAAACACAATAAACACGAGAGAGAGAGAGAGAGAGAGAGAGAGAGAGAGAGAGAGAGCTAACATTACACGTTTAAAAGTTAAGGTTAGCGATCTGATATTTTTTTCAGAAGTAATACAATTTGCAATAGCTTCAAACTAAATCAAGCTGTCTCTCAAGTTTTAAATTAAAATGTTTAAGTTAAAACAACGTGTCACTGACAAGATTGTAGAATATATGTTTCTGATAATGCACCTACCACGGTCCATATACAGCCTTAGCCTTACAATTAGAAGTTCAGGGCTGTAAAATATCTTAAATAAAACACCAAATGCCTAATTCATTTTTAAAGTATACATTACAAATTGTGGATTAGCACCGGTTAAGTACAATTAGAAGTTTAGTGCTGTAAAATATCTTTTATAAAACACCAAATGCCTAATTCATTTTAAAGTATATATTACACCTTGTTAAAGGGGCCCCGAGTGCTCTAAAGCGCTCTTCGTTACGGATCACTGCCATCTCACCTCTTTCTGCGTCGGTTCGAGTCTAAGATTCAGTCAATGTGGGTATGTGAGAAAGCTTGCCAGTAGCTTCTCGTGGGTCGGTGGTTCTTTGCGGGGTTTTCCGGGGTTCTTCCTCCACCATTAATACTGGCCGCCATATATAGCCTATCGTGTGCTGAAAAATGGCGTTAAACCCCACAACAACAACAACAACTTGTTTAAAGAATGTTTTAATGAGAATCGGATATGAAGTAAATTCAAAACGAAATAAGTGTTTTATTTCGATTGGGTGGGTGGGTGGGGAGGACTCATTTGATACGGCGTAGGAACATAGTCTCGGCATAACGGCCTTGATATTCCTACCCCGTATCAAACCCGTTCTTTCCGTCCACTAGGAACAAATCACATATGTAGTTTTGTCTACATATCAAATATTATCTGGCCATGTTTATACGCACCAGATGCAAGAGACCTGTTCGATTTTAAGCATAGATCAGTTTCAACTTATTTCTTAATTTTTCAATAAATATCAGTAGTTAATGGTGATGAACTATGGGACCTATCAGTAAAATACAGACTTGGAATATATACGGACAACGGGAAGTTGAACATGGGTCTGTCTAGGGACAAGGGAAATTTAGCATAGGTTGGGAATATTGAGGGACAAAGGGAAATGTATTGAGACAGACATAGACTAACAAACAAGCAAACAAATGCACGAGTATGTTAATAAATAATAAACATCTTTTCTAGACATCTGAGTAGCCCTGAAAAGAGCAATTTGGGATTTTATTAACATCATCAAATTAACATTCAAAACATCGCATGGGTCTTCTTCTCTTCCTCAAACTTCGTTTGACATCAGGACCAAAGTTTAATACTCGATGTAGACAGCCTTGTCTCTCCACATAGATGTTTCGTTTCCAAATGACCGTATCTGTGATCTTGGTGATAGCGCATGATGATCTGACATCGGATAGTCCCATTTGAACAGCATTCCTGATATGAGAGTAGACGATTCTAAGTTAATCCACATCTCGTCGCGAGAACAGGCGAATAGAATGAGGTGATCAGCGAGTATTTAGAGTGGAAGAGCGGATCGAAACGGATTGACTTCTTTCACCAATCCCAGAACATGTTACAGAGTTCAGTCACATCGCGGAGTCTTTCTTCTAATCAGAAGAGAGCTACCTATGACGTCTCATTCCCTTTATGGGTGCGCTAGCGTCTGTGCGCAGTGAGTCTTTGCAACATCACGGAAACTACGAAGACGATGAATTGGGGTGCTACTGACGTGGAGATGAGGAGTGATGGCATAGCAGCGGCTACTAAAGCAAACACAGTCCTACTTCTAAAAGTGAATGATTTTAATTGGGATTTAGTGGATTTTTTCTCTTCACCTATCGCCTCGCACAATGCTGAAATCTTGGCTCAAATTCATGCTAGCGATTTTGAAGATGACGTGAGTGAGTCAGAATCAACACTTGCCACGTCTGTACCCAGAGAGTCTACGGCAAACCAAAATTCACCACTAGCACCTGTTACAAATATTTGATTAAATTTATATTTAATTCAATTTAATTGTTTGCAAGTTTTTAAATCTTTCTATTGTTAATTTCACTACACGTCAAAGTAATGCAATCAGGTTAACTTGATTTGGCATTTTTTCAGAAAATTCAGTTTGACCTGACTCTTTTCATAAACACCTAATAATAAAAACACTGTTTCTATTTTTGACTTAGTTCCCATCCTTGATTCAGAAATCACTGAGACAACAACTTATATTTTTATTTTATTTAAAGTGATTGGTTTTTATCAAAGTCATACTGGGAGTATGTGACATTATATATGTAAACAGCCTCTATTTCGCAATTCTGGGTTTTCCGAAATTGTGCAGTATTTAGATTTAATATTGATGTTTAGAGAGATATTTATCAGTTTGGTCTTTTACCTTTACAATGGAAACTGTTTGTTTGTGACTACTTCGGAGTTACATTTTTATTTGTATTCCAATTATTTGGATTGTAAAAGATTTTTTTTTTCTGGAAATATCTGAAGGCACATGCAGCATTCTTGGTCAAAGACATTTCTTTAAATTTTATTCGGAATTCAAACACCGGAATATTATTTTCTGTGGTTCACAAAAGAACTGTAAGCACGTCAGCGCTATACTGACTACAGTATACTTCATCGCCTTGAACATGAATTCATTAGAACATTTCATTACTAGGACTTCTAAAATTAAATTCGTGGATTATTCTTGGATTATTTCTCGATTTTATTTCTTAAAACCGTAAGTTCTTCCTTTTTCTTCATTTCTGCAAGAAAAAATATTATTTGTTAAATTGTACAAAGCTTGTCGTTTTCATTCTTTCTTGTGTTACTGTTTATTAAAGACTAAACACGTAACACACCTGAAAATTATTACCACATTCGAGTGTCAGATAAAAGCTCCTCAAGAAAATTTAGAAAAACTGTTTGCACGTACACGGTGAAAGTTAAAGATTTCAAGTCAGACGTACCGCTAGACTAAAATGGATCCAACATGCCAGAAACGGAGGCGGAGAAAAGATTTTTGGAAATTATTAAGTGGATGGAACGGACATAGAAAACCCTAAGATCGTGTACTAGTTTAACGGTTGCTATTTTACGGTTGCTCCCTCTGTTACCCTCAACGTGACACCAAAAATCAGTTTTTACAACGTATTATGAAATATGGGAATACGAGTATGACCACCGTTTGAAAACTGATCCCGAGTTTAAACGCATCGTGGAAAGTTTGTGGAACTTATGAACACACGCGGTAGTTTTTATGGAGGGTGGATGAATGCCACGTGTTTACTGTACTACGCCGACGAAGAGAAACGAGAAGAAATTAAATACCTTGACGTGTGTATGATGTATCATTACGAGTACAAAGATTGTCAATTTCCAACAGGGCAACCACATTCGCTGATGGAACATATCGACGTGGACATCATTTTACCAATACGAAGGATTAATCAAGTGCAAATTCTTGCCTCCCATGGACTTTTACTATCCCATTTTATCTCACCATTGCCAGGGTAAAATGATGTTTCTACTGTGCAGTACTTGTGTTGAAACGTCCAACCAACGTCAACCTTGTCATCACACACAGGAAGAACGCGCATTGAGATAAGCGTCAGCGTGGAATTGTTCAAAATTTTTGACCTGGGATACTAACTGTTAGAAGTCTACGAAATGTATCATTTTCCCAAGACAGAACATTACCTCTTGAGTGACGAGACTCAGAAAGGCATTTTCGCAGACTACGTGTATGCCTTTTTGAAACCGAAACAAGAAGCTAGCGGGTATCCTTCCTGGAGTGAAACTCTCGAAGACCCAAAAAATTCAAAAAGAAATACTTTGACCAGGAAGGCATCACATTAGACCACATAGAGAAAAAAAGAAGGAAGGCGTATTGCCAAAGTGATGTTGAATTGTTTGTGGAGTAAAATAACGCAACAACCGTGTTTACCCAAGACGGATGTTTGTCAGAATCAGCTTTCCGCTGCTTCCAGGTGATTCAAGACCAAACTCATTACATGGAACACGTGGATGTCCTTCATGAAGACTTTATATTTGTCAATTACGAAGAAGAACTGGAGTTTGTACAGCCGACGGAGATGGAAATGACTGGAAAAGTCTTGATTGTCTATGATTGAATAAATGATGTGGCTCCGTATGCAAACGATTGGTGTTAATGAGGTGAAACGTCCAAGGAAAAAAGTAACCTTTGAACCCGTGTTAGCGACAGTGCCAGAAGAAGACGAACCCGACACGGAGGAAAACCATCCCATTCAGGATAGTACCGTGATTGACATCAAGACCCCATAAAGGCCATTTCCGAAGGACACCTTTGAGATTGTGCCATGTGTAGAGACATTACCAACTGTTCTCAGACAGTCTTCACACATTGTGCCATGTGTAGAGACATTACCAACTTTTCTCAGACAGTCTTCACACTCATGTTGTTAAGTAACTTCTCTATATTCCACTTTGATTGTTTTGATTTGTATTTAATCGATGTATGTAACCATTTGGCTCTTATGTCTTATCGTTTTATTTGTCCAATATTAATGTTTGGAATAAACGTTTCATGAAAAAAGTTAAAGAAAACTCTTGTCTTATTAGTGTTCGTTAAAACGTGTCAACACCTTACCTATGGCTACCTCTGCTGTCTCTGCTATATTTTCATCCACTTATCAAGTCATCGACGAAATATTAGATCCGTCCAGCTGGGAGGCCTTGTATATTCGCCATCCATTTAACATCTTATTTGCTGGACCGAATGGCTCCGGCACAACCGAATTTGTCAAAAGTTTGATAGAACGTAAAAGTCATTTAATCGATTGTCTACATCAACGCATCATGTGGTGTAAAAAAGAGTGGCGATTCTGCATAGAAACCTTCTGCGAAAAAATAAAAGAGATTACATCATTTTTATGGAAGACGACGGGATCGTGTCTGATCCCAGTCAAATATATCTGGTGATTTTCGACGATATGTTAGGAGAAGATGAAGAATAATTTAAACTGTGGTTTACGTGCTTGTGTCATTTACAGTACGCAATTTTTTTTAACATAGTAAAATATATCGTACCATTAGTCTCAATGCTCATTTCGTGGTCTTGTTTAAAAGTCCAAGATACCAATCGCAAGTGCAAGTGTTACCCAAACAGTTAGGAACTCCTGACTGACTCATGCTTACGACGTTGCCACTCAAACCCCTGACGCCGATTTACACATCGATTCAAAATCCACCACCTCTGATTATTTGGCCATCTATTTCGCAACTGATGCCAAGACCGAGAGCCTGTCATGTAAACGTTCCTATCGGCGGGAACATAAACAAAATCAATAAAAACCTCTGGCACTTTTGGTCTGTCTCACACATAGTCAAGTTGAAGTCCCTTCAATCTTATCTTTTCATCAAATTGAGTCTGCCTTGTACGGCATATGTCGCGAAACAAATCCGCAAATCCGTGCTTGTGTCTTGGAAGGTTGTCTCAGAGAAGTCTTCCGATGGATTAAGGTGACAGTACATCAATTACTTCAAGGCATTATTAACATTTCTCATCAAAGCAATTGTTTTTTGACAGAAACAACGTAGCATTGACGCAGCTGGCATATCATCGAATGGACACTCAAACGAAAATGCAAATCATTTTGAAACCTGGAGGTAGCGGTTCTCCAAGAGGTGCCATCTTTCGCTCCCTTTAAAATGGGTCCCTAATGCCACATTAGTAACCCCCTGAAAAACAACTCTCCCAAACAAAACCGAACCCAGAATAAGAGTAGCGGTGTCAAGACCAGGTATCGTCCCCAGAAAAAGAAAAGTTCCCCTAAAAAGGAAAACTCCCCCGACATGAGCTTCTACCACATGCAAAAGAGACACTGCAACCAGGAAGCAGTCTTACTTTCCCAAACTCCAGCAGTAGCATCAGCAGCATCTTACCCGTTGCTGGTGATGCCAACCAAATCAAATTTGATACCCATCCTTCCCCATTTAATGAAAAAATGGAAACCCGTTTCTCATGGAACTTTTCTACGACAACAGCGACGACCACCACTTCCTCATCCTCTTTAGCTGTATCGGCATCAGCTAGAAAAGTACATGGTCCCAAAATCAAAGTCCAAGAGAGATCGGGTATGTTACAAAGTTTACTGGATTTATCCAAGCTATAACTGCCCCAGTTTAGTCAGCAACGTCGAGTGTTGCCTATCATAAGGTTGATACGACGTACCGACAATTAATGGCGACGCATTTAACTATAAAAAGACTCATGCCAGACGATGGGTATCAGTGGTTTGTGACCCTGAACGCAAAAAGATCTCACCCACCAGACGTGCCCACCACCACCATCATCGTTCTTCTGTCAAACAAGGAAAAATAAACAGACAGTCTCGTTGTTTGACCCAATATCCGAAAATCGTCAAGCCCAACATCGTCCACCCAAGAAAATACCCAACCATCCGAAGACAAAGATGAACAACCAAAGGGGATGATTTAAAAAAGACTAGCCTATAGGCCGTCGACCTATTCGAAAAATACATCCCAAACAATGAGATAAAAGAATTTGAGCCAAATCTTTGATGTCAGTGTATTTTGTCTGTGTTTCAGAAGGAACAAAGATGTTTTTATCAAAAAGCCATCCCTCTTCTGTCCCAAAAGGAAAGAAAAGGAAAGGACTTCCTCCTCGTTCAGTCAAGCATTGGGACGTGTAGTCACTTCTGAGCAAAGCCATTCCACCGATGTGGAAACATCTCATTCAAAGAGCCTCAAAAGAGGTTGTCGATTCCGTGTACTTCTTGAAAGGAACGACACATTTGTCTTAACATCAGAAGGAACACTTTGCTAATCATCGACACGTTCTTTGCCAAATGATTCAAATGAAAATACCCATCCGTCAAAAGAAAACAATATCGGTGCAAGGCGGAGGAGTTTTTCCACTGTTGTTAGGACCCAGTTGTTCAAGACAAAAAAGACCAAGAAGATAACAGGAACCTCTTAAGTGAAAAGATCTCAGACGTGTACCTTGAAATATGAGGAAGGACAAAAGGTCACTTTAGTTCCTTACAATTCCATCGCTGGCTAGACCAACGTATCAGGCATTTACTTCTGAATCCTCATCTGACAGATATGCTACAGTTACAACACGAAAGCAATCGTTGTTGGATCTCAGCGATTTGTTAGAAAGGGAAAAATCTTAACAGCAAGGTCGAGTGTTGCAAAGATTTCAACTCTTTCACCAGTTAACTTGGGACAAACGATTTTAAGGCCCTGACGAAAAGTCCATCGCTACAGCCACCACAAGCGACCAAGACACAAGCATCCACACGGATGCCACAGGAAGAAAAGGCACGAGAAGTCTTTCAAACACCGTCAGCGGCTCCTTTCCTTAGTAAGATTTCAGCGTCCTTGTTGACCCCTTCCCCCATGCCTCAACGAGAAGAACGTAAAGCTTGGGTTAAAATGATGACGGCCGCTCCTCCTTCGAAAGAAGCAAAAAAAGAAAGAAGGGAAAACAGAAGTGAAAAAAGAAAGCAGAACAAAAGTGATCCCATTGCCACCACCACCACCACTACCTTTGAATTCTGCTCCCGTGACTCGTCGGACACAGGCCGTTTCCAAATCACCATCTCACCTAGCAAGAGTTGCATAAGTGAAAAGTGGGTTACTTATTGAAGAGTCCTGATGGATAATGTATTAGCCAGCATTTACTACAATCCAGTCTGAGGAGTTACAAAATTTATCGTGCTGCCAAAACCCGACCAAAAAGTGTCAGTTTTTCTCAAGTGCAAAGATGGTTACAATAACAAGCCAGTACACCTTACACAAACCCATTCGACGAAAATTTTCCAGAAGTCACACCCGAGTGGAGGGTATCGATCATCAGTAACAAGCCGATTTAGCCGATATCTCTCATTGGCCACCTACAATTGCAGCTACAAATATTTATTCAGAGTCATCGACATCTTTTCCAAAATTGACTGGGTTTTGCCTTTGACTTCTAAATCGAGCACTAAGTTAGTGCAAGCCTTAAAACTGGTGTTGAAACAATATGGTCGTCACCCTCTTTGATGGCAAAGCGACAAAGGCACATAATGTCTTAACCGAACCTTCCAAAAAACATTAAAGAATAGAGACATTCATTTTTTCACCACCGAGAATCCCGAAACTAAAGCCAGCTTTGTGGAACGTTTACAACGCATATTAAAAGAACTCATGTGGAAATATTTTACCCATAAACACACTCTCAAGTACATCGACGTCTTACCACACCTGGTCAAAGCGTACAATCAATCTAACGATCGGAGCATAGGACGTGACCCCGAAAAAGTGACTCTCGACAACGAAGCTATCGTCTTTGAGCGACCATTTGGTACGCCAAGGCCTACTACTTTACGACATCGAAAGCGTTCTCGACCAAAGAACCCGTTAAGAAGTCCAACGACGTGTCAAAGAAGAAAAATGCGTTGGCAAGGATATCCTTCAAGTTTTGAATCGTGGATCGACGCTTCACAAGTCATCGACTATAAAATGAAGGAAGTGACCATCATGGCCTTCAACACATCCTCAACATCATCAGTAACCACTCCCTCGTCGAGTTCTTTTCTACAATATCTATAAAAGCAACCCTTTTGGATGTGGTGTGGAGAACGTTTACCTAAAACGCAAATCGTCTTTTTCTGCCAAGTCTTTGTGGTGTATTGTGTCATCGGTGCTGTCATTGTCAATTTGGGACTGCAACAAGGATGCAAATAATTGTAGACCATTGTACTGAGCAGTTGCCTCTAATACCTTCTACCCAATCCTTCCCTGAAATACTGAAACAACTGGGGCTTTGTGGCCAATATCAGTCACCCTCCCAAGAGTCATCTCAACAACACGAACCCGCTTTTGGACACTCCTCTGACCTCGAGTGACCCTCAGAAAGCAGAACTCTGGAATTATGAATAACCAATTTTACTTACCTTTACGCAGTGACAGTTCCATGGATGTGTTTCATCACAATACCTTGTGCTGTTTCACAGCCAAATTACCTCAGGCCATCCAATTAAATCAAGAAGCGCAGTGAGATACGACTATGGTCAAAATCATTCATTGCACACAAATCAAAATCATCACTGAAAATCAAATCAATTTCCACGTCGTTATCCTGATCGAATACGTGCAACAATTCATGAATGAAATCGGGATTTCAGGTATTAAGAATTCAGCAAGCAACCCATTATTCACCATCTATACTGTGAACTTTTTGGCAGGCTATTACTTTAACGTTCAACATTTGGTGGACACGACTGCACCCTGGTTCGATGAGCTATTTGGCAAAACCGCGGTCAAAGCCAAACGGAGTGTCACCATCGAGTATCATAAAGTTGATAGACGCCTGCTGATGAAACTTAAAGATACCTAAACGTTGTCCATTAGTTTTAATGATAGTTCGTTTGAAATTTTAAGTGGAGACACAAACATTGCTCCCAATTTCAACTCGAAGATCAACAGAATTGAACCAAGGATTGAATTTGATCTTTGTTTACTCCAATGTGGTGCAGTACAAGGTGGTGGGATACAGCCGCACCGTTACTGAGAGTCATTTCTTTAAATGTAGATTCTGTCACAACGAATGACGAATAAGTTGGAAACATGTATCACGTTCACCGCGAATTCGGACATCATTACTATTTACCAGTCCGTAAGTCGTATTTCAACACTGTAAACATTGCTATAACAGGAGATCTGGGACACAATATTCCATTCTCGAAAGGGAAGTAACGGTGAAACTTCATTTTCGAAAATGATTCTCTAGTGACTTTTAAGTCATGTATCCAGTGTGTCGTGGAGCCTCTCGATGGTTTAGGAGAAATGCTGACATTTGCGTTTCGTTCGGTGGCACGAGGATTGCACGTCTTGAAAGATGCCTCTTTGACGCACGGAAAAGAATTTCTCCAAAATGTCATCATCGACAAACAAACTCGCTACAGCAAGAACAAGACAGAAAGATACGACGAAGACACACCTCCAGAAGAGCTCATACACCCGTTCCCAGTAAGAAAAAGAAAATAAGAACCATTTAGACGTTTTTATTATTAAAACAGAGAAAGAAAATGATGCACCAAGAGTCATGCGAATGTTCCAAGTCGGAACTGGATCTGTTTGCCATGGCACCCACCATGATGACGATGCGAGAATCTCAATGGGTAGAAATTGACCCCGTTGCCTCAGTAAAGGACTCACGATCAGCTTCTATCGAATTTGAAATCAAAGGACAGCCCAAAGATTACATCGATCACACACGGTGTTGACAATATAGACCCCGATGATATAGTAGCCACCGTCAACAACTGCATGTATTTGCTGTTCAGCTCACTAGATTTGTACTTGAATAACAAACTAGTCATCAAGAGCACGTATTCTTATCCTTACCGAGCGTACCTAGAAAATCTCTTGACGTATGGAAAAGAAGCCAAAGAGACTCATCTGATGCCTGCATGATATCGAAACCTGACCGCAGGCACGTTCAACAGCCTAGATGCCAACAATGTAAGATTTAAAGACCATCAAAGTAAAATTCAACAGAGCCATAGTTTAGAACTGATCGATCTCCGGCATCTTGAAATGTGGTTACAATAAAAGAATTTGCTGAACGGAGTGAATGTCGTCTAGGAAAGAATCTAATGAGTGCCGCTTTCCACTTGATGGTTGCAGCTGATGCCACTTACAAATTCATCATCCTAGAAGCCCGTCTCCACTTGCATCACGTGGAAGTCCAACCTAAAGTGGGAAACGACATCAATCAGACTTTGAGCAGAACGACTGCCATGTATTTGAGACGATGTGTCGGAGTGAAAACCTTCACCATTCCAGCTTGACAGCGATCCTCTATCGAAGATCATTCGTTCCAAGGACAGTTACCCAAAAGTTTAATGATTGGTATCATCAACAATTCAGCCTTCAACTGAGTGTACCATGAAAATCCTTTCAAGTCACACATTTCGAATTGTCAAAGATCGAGGTCAGTCTAGATGGCAAGACCTTGTGTAACAGACCTTTCGAACTAACTTGACCAGAAGAATTACTTGAGGTCGTGCATGTCATTGTACGAAGCCAACGGACAGTTAGGGACAAACGTCAGCCACAGCATTTCGTACGACGATTATGCAGGACGTTACGCTTTGTGGGCTTTTGATTCCACGCCTGACCAAGGCAGCGATGATGGACATTTCTACCTTAAAGAATCCGGGTAACTTCGGGTGAAACTTAAAGGTCAACTGATGGATACGGTGAACGTCATTTTGTTTGCAGAATTTGATAATACAATAGAAATCAACAGTTTGAGAGAAGTGATTCTAGGCTATTAAAAGCTATGGAAGACTCTTTGAAAGGTGGAGTCTCTTTGGAGATGAGGACTGAGGATTTTTTGGACGTAGAACTACCCACCAAAAAAGACAATGACGATGAGAACATAGTGATGTCACGATTGCCAGAACGAGAAGAACATTCAGTTGTCTGTTTTGCTAAACATCTGTCGGAAACAATTTCAGCGTTGACCCACAGACATTGCTTTGGATGTCAAAACGATCACCCCAGTCAAATTCAACACGATAAATGTATGCTGATGAGCTAATAAGATAAATTACACGCGATTCTGGATAAAGCTTGGGGTAACGGCTCCGAAGAAGCAGTGTTGCATCAATGGCATATCGATTTGCTAGACTATTCCTCCACTCCATTGACTACTCCGAAGATCAAACGCATCGAAGCGCTGAGAATGGCCGTTTATTCTACAGAGCTTTTCAAGCAGAAGGTAATAATTGAACTGATGACTTATCATTACCTGTGGAAAATAAATGTATACATTTGAACTTTATTACCTTTTGAAGAACAGTTCGTACACCGCTTCTTGAAATCCTATAGCATGAGCAAAACATGAACTACCTCATCGCAAACCTAAAGACCATCAAGCTTATGTCATCAGCACCGACAACAGTCATCTCCCGGGAACCCACTGGGTAGCTGTTTACTTTTCCCACGATGACCGTGTGAAGTATTTTGATTCGTATTGATTACTGCCTTTGGAAGACGACATCATCGACTTTAGAGAAGAAATGCCAAGACGGCACGATTCAATAATGTGAAATTAGAAGGCACATATTCCATGGTGTGTGGACAATTTTGCGTATATTGTCTTGTCTTCCTCAACGCAGTCTTGGATATCCTTTAGAACATTGTATGACTTATTTTATCGTGACTCTTCTAGTAAAGATGATAAAGTCGATATATGATTTTGAGGCCAATATAGTTTTCTTGTCTTTAGCTAGGAAACGTAGTATGTATCAATGGCCAAATGACCTCAATCAGTGGAAATCAAACTTGACTTCACAAAATTGTCAACCATGTAAATAACTTAATCTTTGAAAGAATTACTGATATTGCATTGATTGTTATTTATTTGTTATTTTTTTTGGTGGTTGAATAAAAATGTTGTATTATAGAAAAAGTGATTGTATGTTGTTTGTTTTAAAAATGAATAATATATGAACATCCATACTCTTTCACTTCTCTGTATCTCTCTGGGTTATGTGAGCTATATAGTTCCTACCTCAGAGAGATAAGGCAACAGAAGCAGCAGCAGAGAGGGCAGCAACAGCAGGAACAACAACAGGAGCAAGATTCACGAAAACGAAACAGCCCTTTTCAGGAATACCTCAAAATCTATAGAAAATGGATATTACTCTCTTGCCAAATTAGTGCATTGATATGTTGCTATGTTAGTGTGATTGTAGGTAAAAAGATAGAAGTGTGTCTATAAACACTTCATTTTCCTGGCATGTAGAAAAGTTTGTGTCTGTTTTAGTGTTGTATGTAATAGTGGTGATATGGTGTGTTTGTAGGTAAAAGGTGGAAGTGAGTGTTTCTGTTAGGTCCGTGCGGTCCAGGTTTTTAATATTTATGGTCTTGTTCTGTAGGTATTGTTAGCTTTGTGGAAGTGGTGTTTTCCTTCACATCCGGGCTTCAGGCATATTAGGCGATGCGTTCTTCAGTCTGAATACCAAATGTTGACTTGTCAACAAGAAAAAATGAGCAGACTACAAAAACTTCTTGAACTCCAGATGCATCTGGAATATGCCTGTCGCCACCTGAACGAACTGGCCATGGACGCTATTGCCGAAAGAGCGAAACTAGAAGAGGAGAAAGAGGAAAACGAATAAAGAAAATGAAGAAAAGAAAAAACCAATCCTGTCTCGACCTATTCTTAGGAAAACCTGTGGTAAGGACACCATCACCTCCACAACGTCAGCGACAACCACTAACAGCACCGAAAGCTGCTGTCCCCCAGATACAGAAATTGGAGGAGGAGATGGAGATACAATGACAAGAGTGGGAACTTCAGCGCCCACAGTAAGTAAATATGCCACAGCATCCGCAGGCAGGACGCAGAGTAGTGACGGAGAGAAACTTCATTATCCTACAAACTGAGGAATGGGAAAATGAGACTACTTATCAGCGGTCTCAACTCTAAGGGTAGATAGGGAGAGTAATTGGAGTCGGCGATGTGTGTGTGGTGCTCGGCCTGGGAGGTGCGTGCATTGACCAGGTGCACGTGGAGCTGACAAAACAGCCCTTCTCATGGCTAATCAGATCTCTAGAAAAGAGAGACTGATCAAGTTGCCAAAACATATTAGTTTTTGTTGGTAGTGTGTGTGTGTGTGTGTGGGTGGGGTCTGTATGTGTGTCCTTTTATCCCTAACAAAAACCCTTGTGCCAACACTAATGAGTGTTTGTTATTGTGTGAAAGTGGATTAGTGTGACTCACTTTGCTGGTGTGATAGTGTGTGTGTGTGTCTCTGTGTGTGTTCGGTAGGATTGGTGATTGTAAATGAAGGCTTGCTTATGTCTTTTTTGGAGGAACAAACTTCTCTTCTTCACTTTGCGCTGATATGGAGTATAATGTATTTAGTTGGTATTAGTGTGTTGGATTGTATAAAAGAGAAACATAGTTTCTTTTACGGTTAGTGATGATAATGTTTTAGGTTGCTTGGTATATGATATGTGTAGTTAGTGTGAGGGAATGTTTTCCTTCACGTCCGTGTTTGAGGTGTATAAAGCCTTACGTTCGTCTATCGTACCACCCCCAGTCATCAGGCCGCTCCGCACAAGGCGGAACACAAGAACGATAATCTATTAACACATCACCCATGTAATGGCCACTCCTCAATTACCTCAGACCAACTGCTCACAAAAAGGGGCATAATATTCTATAATTATCGTGGCAACAAGTAGCTATGAAGAGGAAACAATATCAACGAATAAAAGTCTTCCATCATCAAGCCTGAAACGACCAGGAAGTCAAGTCAACAACAGTCAATCTAAATCCGGACGAAATAACAACCCAGAAATCAACCAAGAAAAAACAAGAACAACGACTTCCACAACTTCCTTAAAACATGGGTTTCTTCCTTTGGTTATGGAAGACCTTTATCGGATAACTCTATCTTATGTGGCCCTAATCAGACATGATCCTTTCCACACTGCCATCAAAAGCAACAACTTCAGCTCAAAATGCGAGACCCAATTATAATCGGGCGACTAACACCCAGCTTATTGGCACTGTTTTTTTTAAATACAAAACCTGAGTACACTCTGTGCACAAAATTCCAACTATTATAACAAAAGTATAAACAAAATGATAAAACTCAATTGAATAGGTTAATTACAAAAGTGCCTTACACAACATTGGAACATATCGTTATTGTCCAATCATAGTACTGGACTAAATATGGTTATAATAGCCTATGGTGTTTCCAGTGGTGTTACTTGGGGCGTCGGGCGTGTCCTGACAATGTATTTCCTCCCTTGCCTCATCCAGACATCATAATTAAGAAGTGTGGCAATCACACATAAACGCAGGATTGTAGTGGCTCCATTCCTACAACTCGGATCAATTAAATATCCGGGTCATCAGGAATTAACAAGCCGCAAAAGCACTTAGTTTGCGTAAGCGACTATCATTATATTCAGATTCAGAACCGTACCACCTAGTCTTCGACAAACGAAGCAGCAAGTAGCACATGAAGCATTAAGGGGGCAGGGGCCAGTTTTTATGTACAAATTTAATACCGCAATCAGCGACCTATTATTTTAAAAAAAATCATAAAAAATCAAATACACAAGTGAGGTCAAAAAGGTCAATATTTTTAGACACCTATATTAAAACAAAGCATAAGAATATTATGCACTTGACCAGAGAAGTCAATGGCAGTTCATAGCAGAAGAAGTGTATGGACCCCAACCCCTATTTTATACATGCATTTTTCACATCCAAAGGCCATTTTTGACAGCATGTGGTGCTCACAGTGCAAACGCAATCCCTTTCCCTGATGAATTTTTTTAAAACATTGTCTACTAAATAGTTTGATGCAATTCAGAATAGTTGTCATCCAATCCGTTTTTGAGATATTCTACTTGCCTTGAACCCACGTATCTACTGCTATGGGAGGCTATCTCTTCTTCATAGCCGACAATTGGTATTTCACTATCAACATACTGCAGAGCAACTTTGGAAGGTGTACGTGCCTGACATCAATTTCAAGAATAACACAAGCCTGAAACACCTAGTTCACAAATATATCCATATCTGTAAATAGTAAACAATAATAGATGAAAAAGTCACACCATAGCCTTAAGTTAAGAAATTTGCCAGGGGCCAAATTACGAAACTGGACCTGCCACCTTAAGAGAGTCAGCGATGGAAGCCGTTTTCCCTATACAAGCCTTGAACGCGATAAGGGGGTTAAACCTCCAAATCGCCACAGGATGGAGCCTTCGTGCTCATGCAAAGCGGACCAGACTATTACTGATATGGGAAGAAGATATCAGAAACAGTTGGAGAGGTGCCAATAGAAGAAATTGGAGAAATGCCCTCCCAAAAAGACCGACACTTAGAGTAGAAAATGAAGCGCCGCAGAGGAAGCAAAACTTACAATAGCAGAATATATATACCCAGTTGCAAGTGACTCCCAGTGTCGGCAACATCATGACTCCCACCCACGGAATGATAACAACTGTTAAATCACCGCCAACTATTCAACTGGAAGCAAGAACAGTTGAAATCTCTACCAGAAATGGAAAAGAGGTTCCAGAGAGGGGCATGGAGGTGAAATCAAGTCATTTACCTAGTGGAAAGGAGTCAATGGCAATTGAGGGCTTCCTAAGGGGGGAGGAAAAAGGACACAGTTCCAGTTCCTTTTACTATCCCAGTACCGCCGCACGAAATTAAGGACCACAACAAATTAAGAAGATCGGTAGCAGCAACACTACCATTCATAGCCCAGCAAATGAACACCGGTTTAATAACAACAACAACTTCAGCAACCGCAGTAGCAGATTCACCGACATCTCCGACATCACCGACTAGCTAGCGTACCAAGAAACAACAACCAATTATAATTCCACTTCAAGTAATTACAACAAAGTCAACAATCACTGGTACCAGATCAAAACCTGGAACAACAGCAACTTCAACAACCCCAGTAGCAGATTCACCGACATCTCCTACTGCAGTACCACCCAAATTGCTGGAAGTAAATCTATCAATTCTGGGAAACTCACTACAACAACAACAATAACAATTACAAGAACGAAACCTAGTGAGCGTACGAAGACACAACATCCTACCACACTTCCAGCTGAAGCAACAACAACAACTACAACAAAATCAACAACTACTGGTGCCAGACTAAAAACTGGAACAACACCAGAAAGTAGTAAAAATAACTACTCCAAGCTGCGAGAAAAGACACTAAAGAAACAAAAACGAGAAGTGGCTCAACCAAGACTGACCAAGCCACAATTCATGCAGGCGTTAACAACTATGTGGCTAACTAGTTTGATGAACGGGACCTTTTCTACCTACTTCAAAACAACAACGCAGCCATTTATTTCACTGAAGCACTCCGGACTATACTTGAGGCCCCTCAAAAGATCTATTATGATGGAGTACTACGAAAGAAAAACCTCAAACAATGTAAAATGCCAAGGAAGCCATTGTAGATATCAGCACCCGGGGAAAATATTTTTACGACTGTCCAATACCAATCTTGGCGAGGCTGATAAACTAGCTTCCGAAGTCCCATGGAGTGCAGTCCAATCCAATCAAAAGACACCATCAATGGAAACTCCTCGTCCTGAGGGACCTATGCGGTACAGATGGATATGCAGGACCTAGAAGGGAAAGCTTCAATCATCCATCAAACATCCAGCCAATGCTGTATTCATTATCTGAGGGGTAGCCCTCGGCTCTTCTCAGGGCTAACAAAAATTGCCATTTTATTTCAGAGAATTCAATTTGGCTTGAAATCTCGCCTTGATGTTACTATGCTACCTAATATGATCCTTTGACCACCGTTCTAAATCAAAACCACAATACATAACTTGACATTCAAAATTTTCATCTGGTCTCTTAGACCTAAATTTCTTTTGATTTCAATTATTAATGCACATTATGTGCTGTTGGAATTAATTAAGATAGGAAAATTTAAGACTTAAATCCGAGACTGTAATTGCGATTGTGGCTAACACAGAATTGGTAATAGGGAATATCCATTATATAAGTAACTGGGTTGAATTTATTAATATTAATTTTGGCGTTTCAGGTACGTGCCGGTGACGTTTGGGCCTCTCCTCCGAGTCCCTCTCCTCCCTGCCTGCTCGGACATTAAAAGACGAGTGTGTGGGACGATTCTCACTCTTCTATAATGAGGTTCCCCGATGAGCGTGTAAACACGGAACCGGGGTGACTTCATAAGACCAGTGCCCAATCCTGTGAGACGTCTTATCCTTCAGTTATACCTTCAAACACAAAGACATTTATTTATCTTGAGTGCATTTTGGGTCCAATCCCACTCGAGATAGCCTTACATACAGGTCGAAAGGTACTTACTGTCCCACGATATGTCGGCTAATCAATCAGCACTCTATGAGTGTATTAATACTTTGGGGGAAGTGGCACCATTCCTTTCCCCTCGAAAAAATCAATTATTCCCAAACGGAAAATTAACTAGTCATAAATGCCCGTAAGGGCGAACACGACTTTAATTAAAATGACTGACTGACAATCGTACAATTCATCGTTGAATAGTCAAAGATTTCGACTAACCACGTAGATAAAATGCAGACGTTGCAAGTGTTGGTAGAATGCCTATGCATGGTGGAATAGATCCGAGTAAAGGTGAACACATGCATTTAAATTTCCGTAATAGTCAAGATCGAAATCTATAACCTAAGGAAAGCCAAAGAAATGTTAAGAGATCTCTTAAAAAGGGATGAAAGGAAAAGGAGGGCAAGAAGGAAAATCAGCAGATAAAAGCCTATAATGAAACGTTAATAGAGAGGAAGAAAATGAGAAGAAGAAAAAAGAGGAGGAGGAGAAGGAGAAGAAGGAGAATGGGAGAAAGAATCAAAATGCATTGGACAAGACGAGGAGATAGTGGAGAGGAAGAATGGAGGAGAGAAATTAGAAGAAATCCAAAGGCCCTTTTCATAACCACTCATATATCTAGAATAAATGTTTATTCTCTGTTGCCATATTTGTGTGTTTGTTTGTTAATATATATATCCATTAACATAAGGGGCACTGCATTGGTCTTCTTCTTGTCCTTAGGCTGCGCCTCACTGTAGGACCGTAAATCAGCACTCTTTTGAGGCATCCTTGTCTTTCTACGTAGATCTTACGTATCCACAGACTGGTGTCTGTCCTGTGGACAACGGTCCATTTGGATCGGACATACATTAGCATGTCCGTCCTAAACATCATTGAAGACACAAGGGTGGATGATTCAACTGTGGTCCACATCTTGAGGCGACGAGAACAGGTGAATCAATGCAGTGAACTGCACTTATTTATAGGTAGAGGAAGGATTGAAACGGATTGAGTTCATTCACCAATCCAAACACGCGTTACAAAATTCAGCCAGCCCGTATCCAATCCGAAGAGAGCAGTCTGTAACGTCACGTGGACTATATAGATTCGCTAGCGCCTGTGTGCAGTCAATCGATGCGAGACAGTGATTCAACATGACGGAAACTCAGAAAACGATCCATTGGGGTGCACCAGCAGTGGAGACCGCCCAAGGGAACCCGGACTTACTTTCAGAAGAGGTAAATTGGGATTTTGTGGATTTTCTTACCTCGCAAGAATTTGTTCCGGAACCTTCGTCACCTTCATTACCGCAATTGGAGAATTTTAGACAGAGACAGAAAGAAGAATTGGAGAAATTTATACAACGACAAAAGGAAGCGGAACAAGCTTTTCTCCTACAGCAACAGCAGCAAGAAGAAGAGGTAAGAAAAAACAACAACAAGAAGAAGTAGCAGCAAAGAAACAAGAGGGTGAAAATCAAACGTTCACGGTACTGTTGAACATTTTAGCGGAGTTAAGAAGTCTGAAACAAATGTATCAGACTTCTTTATTACGACCGAAGAGAATACGACCTTCCCGAGCTAAACACGTCAACCCTGTGACTAAGCCTACCGTACCACCCTTAGTGATTTCAACCAAATCATCATCGTCAACAGTACGCAGTCCAGAAGTAGGCTTTGGCAGTGGCAAAGGCTTAAGACAGTTAAAGTTGATTGCTTAAACTCACCCCTACACCAAAACCCAAAGGCCCTTTTCAGGGCCACCCACGTCTCTCGAAAAGAGATACACCTTCAATTTGCCAATAACTCAAAAAAAAAGAAAAACATTTTACCCCTATAGTACGTGTATATGAGTGCGTGAGTGTAGCTTCTTATTTTAAAATCAAAACTCAAAGACACTTACCTTATATGATTAATTTATTCTTTTCTCAATAGTTACAATCCAATTCACAATTCACAACATAACACTTTAAAAAGTTCATAGACTTCTTCTATCTCATTGTTTACTCTCTCTTTTTTTCAATTTCTTCACCGTCACAGTCTTTTTCTCTTCTTCCTCCTCACTTTTTTCCTTTCTTCTTTTCTTCTCCTGTTTCTTTTTCTTCATCTGGCTGCTTTCTTCCTCTGAAGATTCCCTCTCTTCTTCTGAAGAATCCCTCTTTTCTTCTGACTCCTCTTGTTTCTTTTTTGGGCAATCTGGAGACCAATGTCCTTTTTCTTTACAATAATAACAGGTATCTTGACTTTTGTTTTTTCTAGTCCCTGTTTTTTTTTCTTTTTTCACGGTCTGGACACTCTGAAGACCAATGCCCTTTCTTTTGACAGATATAGCAAGTATCTTGACTTTTATCTCGAAAGGAAGGAGAGTAGTCTGTCGGCTGGTCCGAAGAGAATTTTCTAATGACCCCTCGCAAAGCTCTGATGAAACGTTCGATTTGGCTAGTCTCTTCCATCGTTGTGCTCGGTTTGAGAGTGAAATGAATAGTGAAAGGACAAGACACACACCCTTTTATATACGCTGGTTTGCCATGACTATAAATTAGTCTATGGTGTTTAAACTTGAGTCATTTGACGTTTTGCACTCAAGATGAAACGATCCAATTCATCTGAGAAGAAAGAAGAAGAAAGTAAGAGGCAGAAACGTGATCTATCGCCTCGTACCAGGGCTGAAGTCCTCGCACAAATTCATGCCAGTGATTTTGAAGAGGACATGAGTGAACCAGAATCCGAACCCTCTAAACAAAGTTCACCACCCTTAGTCAACCCTGAAAAGTACTATTCCATTCGAGAGACGGAAAAGCGCTCCTCTAGAAAATTTAGAACCACGGCATACAAATACACAGTGAAGTTTAAAGATTTCAAGGTTGAAGCATCGTTAGAAAAAGCAGAAGGGTTCATCACCGGGCTGTGGGATTATTTGCTCACGGCACTCAAGCGACAATGTCAACCCAAAGAAGACGATCGCTTGACACTATCCATAGATCACGACAGCTTAAAATCCCCTGTTTGGATCGAGTTTAGCAGACCCGCAGAACTAACCCCTTCCAAAGTCATGGACAAGATTCAACACGTACAACAATCTAATGACCAGTTTGACATCACCGATGGTAAAGCCACACTGAAAATGGCCGACGTCTCTCCTCCTCAAGGGACCGGACAACGCAATAAGGTGTTATTGGTGAACGACCTTCGCAGCACCAAAACAAGTCTCGTTCGAATTAACAACCCTCAAGACCAGATGTGTTTAGCCCGTGCCATCGTGGTGGGACGAACTTATGCCAACAAGAACGACACGGTAGAATGGAAAAGAACCTGGAAAACTATTCAACGATCCGACCGAGCTAAACAACGAAATGAAGCAGAACTCCTGTTATAACAAGCTGGCCTGCCCAAAGACACACCCTGTGGCATTCCTGAGATGCAAAAATTGCAAGATGCCCTAGCTCCACGATACACCTTAAAAGTGTACCCTCAAGAAGTGCGCGGACCTCTGTTGTTTCGAGGCCAAGACTTTAAGGACGGAAAATACATTCATGTTTATTATCACGATGACCATTTCGATACCATTACCAGTATCACTGCATTCCTGGGATACATTTATTACTGTGAGAAATGTGACTATGGCTATAACAATCGAGAGCAACACAAACATTGCGGATTGAAATGCTCAGGATGTTTGGCCTCTCCATCCTGTCTGAGCGAAGGACAAGAAAGAATACGTTGTCCTGCTTGTCTGCGCACGTTTGTCAGCCCTGCCTGTTACCAACAACATCTGAAGACGCAAGGTTCACAGCAGAAATGTGCTTGTCAACTGCTGAGATTGTGCCCTACGTGTGGATAAGGCCTACGTACCAATAATGCCAAGGCACACGTATGTTCAGGAAAGAAAAAATGTCACATTTGTCACCACATCGTGAACTTGGAACACGAATGCTACGTGCAAAAATACCAACCCCCACCAGAGAAAGAGGACAGTCACAAGAAGAAAGGCAATTTCATCTTTTTCGATTTCGAATGCATGCAAGAGACCGGTATTCACATTCCTAATTTCTGCGTGGCTCATCGAGCGTGCGAGAAGTGCATTCAGGAACCTATCTTCAGTCATTGCCCTCACTGCAGAAAGATTCCCGGAGGGCGTGAAAAAATCTTTCGGGGACCGAACACGTTAGCCGATTTTGCCCAATGGGTCTTAGACCCCATCGACAAGACATGGAGCCAAGAGGACATCGAACGTTACGGAGATTGTCATCGTCATGCCACGGTGATGGCTCACAATTTCTACGGATACGATGGACAGTTTCTTTTGAGATACTATACGGAACAAGGCACCGAGCGTCCTAAAGTCACTTTGAACGGAGCCAAAATCATTTTCATGCAAGTGGGACAAGTACAGTTTAAAGATTCGATGAGCTATTTGGCCGTGCCTTTGAGTCGAATGCCTTAAACATTTGGAATGACAGAAATGGCTAAAGAGTACTTTCCACACGTTTTCAATATGGAAGCCAATCAACACGCCGTTCTACCCCATTTGCCTGAGGCTCACTATTACGACCCCGACAACATGCGTACCGAACAACGAGAAGCTTTCTACGCTTGGTACCAGGCTCACGCCTCCGACCCTTTCGACTTTCAGGAAGAAATGCCGTTCCGACGTGGACATGTTACGACGTTGCTGTGGAAAATTTCGAGAACTGTTTATGGAACACGGAGGGGTCGATCCTTTGAAAGAAGCTTGCACCATTGCCAAAGCGTGTTCCTTAGTGTACCGGCAACGATTCATGCCTGAAAACACCGTGGCTGTCATCAGTCCTCAAACGACCAACTATGTCAAACGTCAATACTCGGTCAAAGCCCTACGCTGGTTACATTACTTGTGCGACAAGGAAGACAAATGGATTCAGCATGCCCGCAACGGTGGGGGCGAAAAGACCATCGGAACGTATTCGGTCGATGGCTGGGACTTAGAAAACCCCAAGATCGTGTACGAGTTTAACGGTTGCTTATTTCACGGATGTCCCGTCTGTTACCCTGATCGTGACACTAAAAATCAGATTTTACAACGAACCATGGAAGACTTGTACCAGGACACTTGTCAGCGACGCCTAAAGTTAGAACAGGAATGATACCAAGTGGTGGAAATGTGGGAACACGAATACGATCACCGCTTGAAAACCGATCCCGAGTTTAAAGTTACCAGTTCATGGACCCGCTGAACCCGAGGGATAGTTTGTACGGAGGAAGGACCAATGCCACCTGTTTGCTGTACCAAGCCGACGAAGAGAAAGAAGAAGAAATCAAATACTTGGACGTGTGTTCGCTGTATCCCTACGTGTGCAAATATTGTCGCTTTCCTATAGGGCACCCACAGTTGTTCACGGAACACATCGACCTGAAAAACATTCGACAATACGAAGGTCTGATCAAGTGCAAAGTTTTGTCGCCCACGGACTTGTACCATCCCGTGTTACCTCACCATTGCCAAGGCAAACTGATGTTTCCTTTGTGCCGTACTTGTGCCGAAACGTACAACCAAGATCAGCCTTGTCAGCACACCCAGGAAGAACGTGCCTTGATGGGGACGTGGGTCAGCGTGGAATTGTTCAAAGCTCTGGACATGGGATACCAACTGTTAGAAGTGTACGAAATTTGCCACTTTCCCAAGACACAACAATACCACAAGGGTGACCCCACGCAGAAAGGCATTTTCGCCGACTACGTGGATGCCTTTTTGAAACTGAAGCAAGAAGAAAGTAGCTATCCGTCCTGGTGTCACACTCCCGAAGACGAAAAGACATTCAAAGAGAAATACTATAAACAAGAAGGCATCTCTTTAGACCACATCGAGAAAAACGAAGGCAGGCGATCGTTTGCCAAAGTGATGTTAAATTGCTTGTGGGGTAAAATGGCAAAACGCCCGTGTTTACCCAAGACGGAATATTTGACCGAACCTTCCCGCTACTTCCAGATGATTCACGACAAAACCAAATACATGAAACACGTGGACGTCGTTCGCGAGGATTTGATCTTGGTCAATAACGAAAGAAGATCTGGACTTTGTACAAGACGACCCCTTTGGAAATGTCACCATTGCGGCTTACGTGACAGCCCATGCTCGCTTAAAATTGTACGAAGCTTTAGAACTGTTAGGGGAACGCGTCCTGTACTTTGACACGGACAGTTGCATTTACATCCATCACCCGAGTCAACAGCACCCTGACATCGAAGGAGACCGTTTAGGAGCCTGGACAGACGAGCATCCCGACGACAAGATTCTAAGTTTCGTCAATGGCGGTCCAAAAAATTACGGCAACGAATACCGGGACCCACAAGGAGAAGTGCACACGAAGTGTAAATTGAAAGGATTGACTCTAAATTATCGTACCAGTCGAGTGGTCAACTTTGGGGTACTGAAAGAAGCCTTGCAGTCTGGCAAAGATCAACACTTTAAAGTGACCACCTATGAACCGAACAAGATTGTACGTTTACCCACTCACCAGATCGTCAGTCGACCCTTGGAAAAAGTCTATCAAATCGTGTACCAGAAGCGAGTGCGACTTCCCAATCATTTCACGTCGGTATTGGTCTGTATATAAAAAGTAACCCTAGGCAAGATCGATAGTTCATTGTGACTACCAAGACCAAACGAACAAGATGAATACTTTCAGAGAAACACAAAACAAGTTTAGAAAGGCACAATTCAAGTGTGGGACTTCTGAAGTGGAATGCGATTGTGATCCTTGCGATGGGTACGATGCTGTACGTTGTGACCTTAGCGATGCCGTAAAGCATCATGGGAACTTTGTTCTCACTACCCCTATCATGGAAAGTGATGCTGTGCGTGTCAAACCTGAGGGATGCAAAAGCGATGCCGCTCGTCCTCTTGGACATTTTACTGGGTTTCGTTTTAAAGGTGGATGTTCACCTTCACGTCTACCCCCCTACGGATGTCTTCCAACTCTGAGCAAACTCCTGTCCATGTCACCCAACCCTCATCGAAACGAACCTGTGAAAGACGAATATTCGTTTCCTGTGCGTTTGTCGGAATACTGCGACTTTGAAAATCGTCTTCAATCGTTCAAAGGAAAATGGCCTAAGCCGGATTTTTCTACTTGGGCGAAGGAGATAAAGTCAAGTGCTTCAGTTGCGGTGTGTCACTTCACCACTGGGAACCGCAAGATTCGGCCTACGTAGAACATGCTCGATGGTCACCGAATTGTCATTACTTACCCTTAGTGGGACCGAGACATTGAAGTAACTTACCATGTCGTTGACGAAGAAGAAACCAGTTTGGCTAAGAGGCAAATGTTGGACATCACCGAGACCAGTATTTAAACTTCATTTCAAAAACGATATTGAATCATTACCTAAAGAACTGCAAGAGAAGATTTACAAGGAAGTTTGGCAGGGACTTGCCAGAGTGAAATCTCAATGGGTGACTGTAGAACTTTTGTGCCGAGAAATTCAAAAGAGGAAAGTGAAAAAAGTCAACCAGTGTGTTAGATTTCTTTGGGTCAAGTGTGCATTCGTCCTATTGTATTACTCTAGACCGTTTACATCAAAAGAGTTCAGTGACATTCTTGGACGTTACCCTGAATGGCAGTGGTCAGAACTTATTCACTATGTGGATTACTTTTGCTCTAGGAGAAGATTGTGAATTGTACGGACTGACTTATTCATGGATACTTTACAAGAGAAGATTCGTACTTTGCCTGTGGAATTGAGAGAAAGGATTTACCGAGAGCTGGTCAAAATACAAGTGAAACGTAAGGAACAATTGCATCCGTTACGTCACCAGATGTTTAACCACTGGTACCTGAATGGTATAAGAGAACTGATTCGTCAGAAATTGTTTCAGTGGTCAAACCTTGTTCAATACTTCCAGGGCCCCGATGATCCACGTGTTGATCATTTTGGTTACTTCGAGATTCACCTAGTGCAACGCATTGAGGAAGACAAGGCAAAGGATTACCGACATATTTTACGTGGAATCTACTTAGCGGAAGAGGAAACTTCTAAACAAACTCTGACGTTTCGGTTACAGTATGCAACATTTAGATCCCCACTGGAGAACGAAGATCTCTGGCTAGAAAGTACGTGTATTGTTTCCGAAACAAAGAGACTATAAAAACAGGCTGCCATGCCACGACTTATGTCGTATGTAATCCAACAGATTCCGTGGAAGGAACTCAATGACCATATTCAAACCGTGGATCATTACCATCGATTATTACAAGAACTGTATCCGTTCAATTTGGGTCGACAAGTGGTGTGTGTCTTAGTGACTTGTTTTCTGGGATTTCGTTTACCAGCCGATTCCTTGTGGACTCTTTACGAACAGCATTTACCACCCCATTCAACATGAAAGTGATACCTTTAAATGTTCACGAGAGACTCCTTTTGCTCAAAGTCTTACGTTTTCATCTGGATACTTCTCGACCTTTACGGGAAAAAAAGATTCGTCAACTTTTAGCTACCCAAGACGTGTATGACGATGTGTGTGTAGCTTGTGACTTACATCCCCATTGGACAGATGTCCGTGACTGGAAAAAGAGGGGTTTTGAGGCTTGGACCCAAGAAGTGGCCCAGTATGCACGAGAGTTGTGATCCTTCCTTTCAACATCCAAAGAAAAAAGTTACTTTTCAACCTGTGTTAATGACGGTGGCAGAAGAACCCGTCACCCAGGACAGGACTGTCGTGGACAGGCCTGAAAGACCCTTTCGGGAGGACACTTGTGTGACCTTACCCCCTATAGAACTGGTCAGAACTTTACCCAAAACATGTTGTACAGACACTTGTTTTTATTCCACGTTAATGGTTATCATGTGCTTTTTATAATTGTACTTAAGCCTTTGGCTTTTATGTATTTTTGTCTTTCGTATTCATGTTTAAAACATTCATTAAACGTGTTCTGA
The DNA here is from genome assembly GCA_028554795.2 of Sinohyriopsis cumingii. Classification (NCBI taxonomy): domain Eukaryota; kingdom Metazoa; phylum Mollusca; class Bivalvia; order Unionida; family Unionidae; genus Sinohyriopsis; species Sinohyriopsis cumingii. The sequence goes on from CM068839.1 coordinate 24,561,942, forward strand.
AAAAAAGTATATAAACTCTCGTCTTGTTTGTTTTCGTGTCACAAGTGACATTCCTAACACTATGGCTACCTCTGCTGTCTCTGCTCCCTCTTCCTCTACTGTCAAAGTCATCGACGAACACTTAGATCGTGCCAGTTGGGAGGCTTTGTATCTTCGCCATCCATTTAACATGCTCATTGCTGGACCTAGCGGTTCAGGCAAAACCGAGTTCGTCAAACGTTTGATCGAACATAAACATCATTTGATCGATCGGCCACCTCAGCGGATCGTGTGGTGTTACAAAGAGTGGCAATCGGCGTACAGCCTCTTGCGAGAAAGTCAAGGCGATTCCATCGTGTTTGTGGAAAACATTCCTAAAGAAGACGACGGCATCGTCTCTGACTCCCGTCAAACCCATTTGGTCATTTTTGACGACATGTTAGGAGAAGACGAAGAAGAAATTAAACTGTGGTTCACGCGCAAATGGCATCATCGTAATGCCAGTGTCGTTTACATCACCCAAAATTTGTTTCAACAAAGTAAAGCCCATCGCACCATCAGTCTCAATGCGCATTATGTGGTCTTGTTTAAAAGCCCTCGAGATAAATCGCAAGTGCAAGTCATAGCCAAACAGTTAGGAACGCCTTGGCCGACTCAGGCGTACGACGATGCCACTCAAACTCCACACGCCTATTTACTCGTCGATTTCAAACCTACGACCCCCGATGATTTGCGATTTCGTACCCACTTGTTTCACCACTGGTGCCAAGACGGAGGGCCTGTCCTGTACACGTCTCCGTCCTCGACTTAATTTCACTCCACATAAAAAAAATCTATAAAAACCTCAGACCCTTTTCGTCTGTCTCACACACATTTTGAACATTACGTCCCTTCAGTCGCATCTTCCCGTCAAATTGATTCGTGCCTTGTATGGCATCAGTCCAGAAAAAAAATCCACAAATACGAGCGCATGTCTTAGAAGCTAGTCTCAAAGAAATCTTACGATGGTTCACGGTGACGGCACGTCAATTACTACAAGGGATCATTCAGATTCCTCATCAAACCAAACGCTTTTTTGATCGAAACAAAGTCGCTTTGACCCAACTGGCCGATCCCCGCATCGACACTCAAACCAAAAAACAAATCATTTTGAAACCTGGAGGGAGCGGTACTCTAGGAGGGGTCATCATTCGCTCTCTCTTAAGATGGGATCCTAATGCCCCCAAACTTCTCCCCAAGGAAAAAGTCAAACGAAGCTCCAAGAAGAAGAAAAAGACCAGGTCCCCAAGGAGAACTTCTCCAGTGGCGGGACCCTCCTCTTACCAGACACCACCCCGGAAAAAGAAAAGAAGCCCCCAGAAAAGGAAACAGGGAAAAAGTCCACAGAAGAAAACTAGTCGCAAGAGAGGCACTTCGGCCAGGACGCAACCTTACACTCGCAAACCACGACCTGCCACGGCGGTGACTGCGTCTCCGGCAGCCTCATGTTCATCCACTTCTCCGTTGATGACACCAAGAACTGAAGAGTACTTGGAGACATTGATCACACCAAGAACATCTCCGTTGATGACCCCAAAAAGAACTTCCGCAGTGGCAGGACCCTCCAATTTTGTGGCAGTAGCTGCTGCTCACAAAGTACCTTCTCCCAAAATCAAAGTCCAAGAAAGATCGGGCATGTTACAAAGTTTACTGGATTTGTCCAAGCACGAACTGGCTCGATTTAGACCGTTGCTTACCCCTGCACGACGTGTGATGCCTGTCCTGAAGTTGATACGACGTAAAGACAATCAGTGGCAACGCGTTCCAGTATAAAAAAGGCCTGTGAGCAAGTCGGGGTATCAGTGTTTTTGGTGCTGAAGACTCAAAGATGTCACCCTCCAGAAAACATCCCTCTTCTAAACAGCCCCAAGGAAAGAAAAGAAAAGGACTACCTCCACGTTTAGTCAAACATGGGGACATGTTATCTGTCCTGTCCAAAGCTTCTCCACCTCTACGAGAAAAACTCATTCAATCATACTCCAAAGAGGTCATCGATACCGTGTGCGAATGCTGTTTGAACGTCTTGAAAGGCACGATCCCTTTGTCCAAACACCAGAAACAATGCTTAGGCAAACATCGTCATGTTCTTCGTCAAATGGTTCAAAAGAAAATTCCCATTCGTCAAAAGAAGATGTTGGTCCAACGTGCAGGCATTTTACCCCTCTTGTTAGGTCCCTTACTGAAAGGAGTCTTGGGAACCATGTTGGGAGGACTGGTGGGAGCAAGATAAAAAGGCCCTCTGAAGTCCCAAGATCTCAAAATCGACCCCTGACAACCCACGCAAGGACGAAAACTAGCTTTAGTGCCTTACAAACGATGGATGGAATACCATCGTTGGCAAGAACAACGCACCCCGCATTTACCTCCCAATCCCCATTTGAGCGAGATGTCCCAGTTACAACACGAATTGCAGTCCTTGATGGATCGCCAAGATTTGTCCGAAACAGAAAAATCGCAAAAGTACGGTCAACTCTTGCAACGACTGCAACTCTTTCACCAGAAAGCTTTAGACGAAACAGCTCTACCCACTCTGAAAGATTTTAAGACCTTGATGAAAAGTCCAGCACCATCACCAGTACCACCACTAACAGTGACCAAGACAGAAAAAAAAGAAGAAGAAGAAGGGTTTCAAACTCCACCAGAAAAAGTATGCAAGTTAACAACACCACCTACCTCCAGAATTGGATGGATTAAAAAGATGATGGTCACCCCTTCTTCATCACAAGAGAAAAAGAAAGTGAAGACAGAAGTGAAGACAGAAGTGAAACAAGAACCGATATCCCCCTCTCAGACATCCTCCTCTTCAACACCTATTGCCGGTCGCACACGCAAAGCATTGCAATCCAAGAAAGTACCCCAAGAGAAAAAGAGTAGCATCCTCCAAGAGTGGGTGTCTTATTAACACACAAACACAAAAAATGGAAAAAGTCTTAGCCAGCATTTACTACGATCCCTCTCATCCTGCAGGTTACGCAGGAGTTCAAAAATTGTATCGTGCTGCCAAAACGCGACTGAAAAGTCTCCGTTTACCTCAAGTGCAACGATGGTTACAAGAACAAGCTACCTACACTTTACACAAACCCATTCGACGCTAGTTTGCCAGAAGTCGCACCCGAGAGGAAGGCATCGATCATCAATGGCAAGCCGATTTATCCGATGTCTTTCATTTGGCCAGCTACAATCGTGGCTACAAATATTTGTTTTGTGTCATCGACGTCTTTTCCAAATTTGCCTGGGTCGTGCCCTTGACTTCCAAATCGAGCAGCGAGTTAGTGCGAGCCCTGCGAGTGTTGAAACGAAGTGGTCGTCATTCATTTTTTTACCACCGAGAATCCTGAAACTAAAGCCAGCATCGTGGAACGTTTTCAACGCACTTTGAAAAAACGCATGTGGAAATATTTTACGCATCACCACACTCTGAAGTACATCGACATCTTACCGCACCTGGTGCAAGCGTACAACCAATCTTACCATCGAAGCATCGGACGTGCCCCGCAAGAAGTGACTCCCGAGAACGAAGTGTTGCTGTTTGAGCGCCTGTTTGGTACGTCCCCGACGAGCGCTGTCCCCAAGAAAAGTGGAATGTTGGCCGTAGGAGATTGGGTGCGCATTGGCAAAACCAAACGCACTTTCGACAAAGGTTACTTACCTAACTGGACGACCGAATTGTTTCGTGTCACTGGACGAGTGCATGGCCGTCATCCTGCCGTCTATAAATTGGAAGACATGAACGGAGAAGTGCTCAAAGGAACGTTTTATTTGCCCGAGTTACAACGTGTCACCAAAGAAGAAGACTACGTGTACGACATCGAAAGCATTCTCGAACGCAGAACCCGTAAAGTGGGCAAACGACGTGTCAAAGAAGTCAAAGTACGCTGGAAAGGATATCCACCCAGTTTTGATTCTTGGATCGACGCTTCGCAAGTCATCGACTATAAAAAGAAGTGACCATCATGCCCTTTCACACAGACGCAGCTACGTCGACCACTCCTTCACCCAGTTCTTCTCTGCAAGATTTACAAAAACAACCCTTGTGGGTGTGGTGTGGAGAACGTGTGCCTAAAACGCAAATCGTCTTTTTCTGCCAAATCTTCGTGGTGTATTGTGTCATTGGGACAGCCATCGCCAATTTGAGTTTGCAACAAGGAGACAAACAATTGTGGACCATTTTATTGAGCAGTTGCATCGGTTACCAGCTTCCCAAAATTCTCTTCGAACGGGAACCACGGGAACCTTGTGTCCAGTGCCAGTGCCAATCACCACTCCAGTAACAGCAACAACGACCCCATTTTGGGCGGAGATACGCCTCTGATGTCCAGTAACCCCTCGGACAGCCACAGAACTCTGGAATTATGAGTCATAAAAACCAATTTTACTTAACCTTACCCAGTGACAGTTCTATGGAGGTGTTTCCCCACAACACGTTGTGCTGTTACACGGCCAAATTACCTCAGGCCATCCCATTAGATCACGAAGCCCTTTGGAAAGTGGCTTTAGTAGAAATCATTCACCCGACCCAAGTCCTCAATGTCCTTCCCAATCAAAATTTTTTTGATGTGGAAGTTCATGACGAACCATTGCAACAGTACTTGGATACCTATGGCAAATATGACAAGAAAACCCCTGGCACAAAAAATCAAAAAGTACACTACCTATCACTTGTTCATTCCTCCAGGCTATTATTTTAGTGGTCAACATTTGGTCAGCACCATAGCCTCCAGGTTTAATGTCGTGTTTCTTAAAGCTTTGGAAAGTGTCAAAAAAAGTGTCACCATGGAATACCATAAAGCAGCTCGTCGCTTCTTGATGAAATTTGACGGGAGTAAAATCCTGTCCATTTTATTTTGTCCTGAATTGTTTGACATGTTGGGCGGAGACATGGACATGAGAATGGCCATGATCAAGAAAAAGGAATTACCAATCATTTACTACAATGAGTCTTTTAGCAAGTTATTTCGTGCCCCGGTAGAACTGAACCAAGGACTGAATTTGATGTTCGTGTATTCCGATGTGGTGGAGTACAACGTGGTGGGACACACCTCTGTGCCGTTACTGCGTGTCATTCCTTTCAAAGTGGATTCTGGCACGAACGCTGACGAGGAAGGTGGAAACACTTATCACGTCCACCGCGAATTTGTACATCCTCACTATTTGCCTGTCAGCAAGTCGTATTTGGACACGGTCAACATTGCTATAAAAGGAGATCTGGGACAAAATATTCCATTCACCAAAGGAAAAGTCACGGTGAAACTCCATTTTCGAAGACGGTTCTCTCACGACTTGTAAGTCATGTATCCAGTGTACCGAGGGGTTGCTCGACAACGAGGACACGGTTTAGGAGATATGTTAAAATCGGCCTTTCGTTCGGTGGCCCCTGTGTTGAAACCGATGGTGACACGCGGATTGCACGCCTTGAAAAATGCGGTACTGACGCAAGGCAAAGAATTTCTCCAAAATGTCATCATCGACAAGCAAAACCCTAAAGAAGCCTTCATGAGGGCAGGCAAAAGTGTCTTGCTGCAAACGGCAAAGACCTTTTGGGCCGCCGAGAAACACCTATAAATGCCCTGCACGCTACCGAGTCAGGCATTCAGCAAGGAAAAGGCAGAAAGAGACGACGAAGAAAACACCCTTTCACCAGACTTCACACGTCTAAAGCGAGAAAGGCAAAGAAAAGAAGAACCGTTCGAGACTTAGACGTTTTCGATTATTGAAAAAAAAAACAGAAAAAAAATGATGCACCGAGAGTCTTGCGCTTGTTCCAAGTCGGAACTGGATCTGTTTGCCATGCCCCCCACGATGATGACCATGCAAGAATCCCAGTGGGTGGAATTTCACCCCGTCTCCTCTTTGATGGATTCAGCTCCCATCGAGTTTGAAATCAAAGGACAGCCCGAAGATTACATCGATCTGAATAGCAGTTACCTGTATTTGAAAGTGAAAGTGATCGAACCACCCAACGCTAACATAGACAATGATGATGTAGTAGCTCCCGTCAATAATTTCATGCATTCCTTGTTTAGCGAAGTGGACTTGTACTTGAATAACAAACTGGTTAGCAGCAGCATGGATACTTACCATTACCGAGCGTACCTGGAAAATCTCTTGACGTACGGAAAAGAAGCCAAGAACACTCATCTGGATGCTTGCGTGGTATGGAAACCTGACAAAGCGACTAAGTTCAACAGCATTACAGTTGCTGGGGATGCTCAAAATACAACGGGATTTGTAGAACGAAAATTCATCTAAGTCGTAGTTTAGAACTGATGGATCGCTTGCATCTAGACATGTGGTTACAAGAAAAGTATTTGCTAAACGGGGTGGATATCCGCTTGAGACTGAATCGCAGCAGTGCCGCTTTCCATTTGATGGCTGCTGATGATTCCACTTACAAAACTATCATCCAGGAAGCGTCGTGTGGAAGTGTTACCTAAAGTGGGAAACGACGTCAGTCAGACGTTGAGCAGAACGTCCGCCAAGTATCCGATCCGACGCGTGGAAGTGAAAACGTTCACCATTCCTGCTGGACAGCGATCCATGATCGATGATCATCTGTTCCAAGGACAGTTACCCAAGCGTTTGATTGTTGGTATCGTCAAGAATTCAGCCTTCATCGGAGCCTACCATGAAAATCCTTTTGAGTTTCAACATTACAATGTGTCCAAGATTGAAGTCAGTCGCGATGGCAAGACCTTGTGTACCCGACCTTTCGAACCTAACTTTGGTACCGCGAAGAATTACATGAGGTCGTACTTGTCCCTGTACGAAGCTACCGGTCAGTTAGGAACCAACACCAGTCACGGTATTACATACGAGGACTATGCAGGAGGCTATGCTTTGTGGGCTTTTGATTTCACTACTGACCAAGGCAGCGACGAGGGACATTTCCACCCTATAAAATCCGGTCAGATTCGTGTGGAACTTCAGTTTGCAGAACCTTTACCCGTAAATAACACGGTGAACGTCATCCTGTATGCCAAATTTGACAATACCATGGAAATCAACAGTTTGAGAAAAGTCATTCTAGATTATTATAAGCTATGGAAGACTGTTATCCCTCTTTGCCTAGTGGAGAAACTTTGAAGATGGAATGTGAGGAGACCGTGGAAGAAGAATAAGAAGAAGAATCCCAAGACGAAGAAGTTATCATGATGAAGTCAAGATGGCCAGAACAAGAAGCCCATTTAGTCTCCTGTTTTGCTACAGTCCTGACAGATGTAATGAAAGAATTGATCAAGGAAGAGTGCTATGGATGTCACAACGATCATCCCAGTCAAATTCAACACGACAAATGTCTGATGTTGAGCCAAGAAGAAAAATTGGACGAATATCTGGACAAAGCTTGGGGTCACATCGAGATAGAATTCGTGTTGAACGAGTGGTATAAAGGCTTGGATAAACATTCTTCTCCTCCATGAACGTCTCTGGAGCGCCGTCGCATCGAATCTCTCTTGGACCAGAATAAGAAGTCGGAGCCAAACGCCTTTTACTTGTCAGACATTTTCAAGCAAAAAGTCAGGATCGAATTGATCACTTATCATTACCTGTGAAGAAAAAAATAAAAACACAAAAAAATGGATACCTGGGAACTTTATTACCTTTTGAACCACAGTTCGTACACGGCTTCTTGGAATCCTGTCGTCTGTGCTAAAGATGAACTCCCTCATCGCAAACCTCAAGACCATCTAGCTTATGTCATCAACACGGACGACAGTCATCTCCCAGGAACCCACTGGGTAGCCGTCTACTTTCCTCAAGAAGGATGTGTGGAATATTTCGATTCGCATGGACTGCCTCCTTTGGAAGACGATATCATTGACTTTATGAGAAGAAATGCTGAGACCACCCGATTCAATAATGTGAAATTACAAGGCACAGATTCCTTGGTGTGTGGACAGTACTGTGTGTATTTTCTGCATCATCGCAGCCTGGGCTATTCCTTAGAACATTTAGTGATTCATTTTGATTCTCGTTCTTCTTCTAGAAATGATGTGAAAGTAGATCAATGGTTTTGTAACCATTATGCTTATCTTTTGTCTCAAGCTAGGAAACGTAGTGTCCATCAATGTCCTAATGACTTCCAACAGTGGAAATCACAATTTCATTCACAACGTTGTCAGCCGTGTTTAAAGTAGAGTGTTAATTGAAAAAAATGTTAGATGTTATATTGTTGGATTATTGTTAAAAATGTTAGAGTTGTTTGTTAGTGTTAAGTGATTTTTGAATAAAAAAATGTTGTGTTTTGAAAAAAAAATGCCTTTGTCTTTTGTTTGGCTATAAGAATGTTGATTCATGCTCTTTGACTTCTCTCTATCTCTCTGATGACACTCATTGAACGTTCCGGCTCGAAAACCTTGGAGGGATGTTTTCCTTCACGTCCGCGCTTTGACTTTAAGAACCGGGGTGGTTTCCAGTCTAACCATCCATTGTCGACTCATCCTCCTACGAAGATGTGCTCCAAACTAGCTAAGCTAAACGAAGCCTACGTGAATTTGCATAGGGTCAGACACAGTCTGATACCGAAGCCAGAAGAGATAGAGAATGTGAGAATGCTAAAAGTCACTGAAGACCTGATAGAAGAGCTCTTCAGAGAAGAAGTGAACAGGGAGAAAGAAGAATGGACAGAGAAGTACAGACTTCAGACACAGCAGCAACAGCAACAACAACAACAGCAGCAGCAGCAGCAGCAGCAGCAGGAACCTGAACCTGACAGAGGCTTTGTCGATTGTCGTATCGACACCAAAGAGTTCTTCTTCTCTTTCCGAAGAAGCAGACCTATCGTCAGAAAGTCTATCCTCAGAGGACGTCGCATTCTTAGAAACTAAAAGATTGCCATAGCAAACAAAAAAAAACAGCCCTTTTCAGGGCTACCCAATACTCTAGAAAAGAAATAACAATCGATTTGCCAATGTGTGTAGGTAGAGTAGTTTGAATATAAACACTGACTCTTTTTAATAGTGTGAAGGTATGTGTTTGTGTATAGGATTGTGTGTTTGTAAGTGCTCACGTACGTTGGTGTGGATAGTAGATTAAGATCATGTTTTTTTTTGCTGTTTGAGGTGTGGGGAGAGTAGATTTGGGGATGGATTGGATTGCTTTGCGTATGTGAATAGCATATTATTTGTTTAATAAAATTTTTTAGAATAGTGATGGGTAGTATAAAAAAGTGAGTGAGTGTTTCTTTTAGGTCCGCGCGTTGTTTGGTTATGATCTAGGTAAGATCAATTTTGTTTTAGGGGATGTTTTCCTTCACGTCCGCGCTTTTAGTATAAATTGAAACTCGCTGGACAGTCTAGCTACCCTGTTCATTCGTTGACAAGACAATGAATACCAGAATTGTGAAACTGCTAGAACTCCAGATGCATCTGGAATATGCCAGGCGCATACTAAATGAACTGGCCGCGGAGGCCATTGTCGAAGAGGCAAGGATGAAAGAGGAGGAGGAAAGAAGAAAAAAAGAAGAGGAGAGAGGAAATTTCAGAATCCCAGAGACAGAAAATTGGGATTCTGAAGCCACTTATCCCGCCTCTGCACTCCCAAGAAGAAAGGTAAAAGGAGACTGGGGAAGAAGATGTGTGTGTGGTGCCAGGCCTGGAAGGTGCCATCATTAACCAGGTGTCACTGGAGTTCTAAAACAAACAGCCCTTTTCAGGGCTACCCAAACCTTTAGAAAAGAAATAACAATCGATTTGCCAATGTGTGTGTATGTAGAGTAGTGTGAATATAAACACTGACTCTTTTTTTATATAGTGTTTGTGTTTGTGTTTGAGTTTGTAAGAGCTGATGTAGGTTGGTGTGGATAGTAAATTTGGGTTTCATTTTAATGCTTTGCGTGTGTAAATAGTAGATTAGGGGTTTGTTTATTGATGCTTCACGTATGTGGATAGTAGATCATATGAAATGAGAAAAGTAGGGGATGTTTTCCTTCACGTCCGCGCGTTTTAAGTGATAATATAGGTAATATCAATTTTGTTTTAGGGGATGTTTTCCATCACGTCCGCGCTTTCACTATAAGAACCCACAGTATTCGTCGTTCGCACCATTCTAAGGAATAAACAAAGAAGATGGAGGTGACAAAATTATTTAACGATTTGAGACATAGCTATTTTTGGATCATGGATGGGATGTATGTAGTAGAAAGATTGAATAAGGAAGGAAGATTTGAAGGTAGCCTGAACAATGTGAAGAGTCTTGGAGTAGCAAAAGATCAAATGGGGGAATTATTGAGGAAGAAGTAGAAAGAATCAGAGGATTCATTGACCCAGCTTACGTGAGAGTAGGTACTTTAAAGGAAGCCTTGGATCATATCACAGAAGTCAGGATCTTCCTAGAAAATAGCTTTCATTGGACTGACTGGTGGTACGTAAAGTGGGGTTGTAACCAGTTGATAAAAGCAGAAGAACTAATTAGAGAAATGATGAAAGTAGAAGTGATGAAGATAAAAGAAAAATGGAGCAAAGAGAGAAAGGAAGAAGAGAATAAGAAGAAGAAACTAGAGTTTGAAAGATTAAATAACAACTGGATGAAAATCCAACAGAAGTTCCGAGCCATGGGTCACCCGGACTGGATACCGGAATCAGAAATAAAGAAGAAGACAGGAATAATGGCAAAAGTTAGAAGATGGCTACAGAAGTGGAGGAAATAAAAGAAGATGATGATGAAACCAAAGGCCCTTTTCAGGGCCTCTCATAGGTCTCGAAAAGAGATTGACTTTCCATTGCCTACCCTTTTTTTAAAAAAATTTTTTTTAAGAAAATTAAAAAAATCCCATGTTAATTTCCCTTTGTCCCTATACAGGCCCACGATTTATTCCCATTGTCCCTATACAAGCCCCACAATTTATTCCCATGTTAATTCCCCCTTGTCGCTAGACAGGCCCAAAATATATTCCCCATGTTA